>AWUE01014146.1:0-29361 GCA_001974825.2 Corchorus olitorius
GAAAGTTGCACCCCCCCCCCCCCCCCCGAGCGTGACTCGCCCAACTACCACTTTGTTTCCCTTGGGTTGCTCTTCATCAGGCTTGGGAAGATTTTCACCCTTTTTAAGTTCAGGGTGATATTCAATCGGAGCCATCACCCAAAGCCATTAGGGTGTTAGACATCGTCTCTCCAAGTTCAACGGGGTGTTGGTGATCATCAGACTCAATCACCCCATCTGAGATTTGATTATATAAAATGCAAGGTTGCCCCCCGAGTGTGTTTTGCAATCCAACGAAGACATGTGGATTTTCTTCCTTATCCACCAAATTAGCTGCATTTTCCTCTTTGTCGACCCAAACCTCCATGTTTGGTTCGTCGGTGTCGACCTCCTCAATTGATTGAATTTTGTTCTGGGGTTGCTGTGATGGTTGCCCCCCGGGGTGATCACGAAGGAGAGACATGCGGTCAACTTTGTTCCTCTTCAAGCAACTTTGCCTTATCTTCAAAAAATTTCTTCCATAAATGATCCCTTACGGCGAACTTGGCCTCATCATTATACTTTTGACGCTTATTGGATAATTCGAAGCACTTTTTGGAATAAAACCATCGTAAGTCATCTCTGTTTCGAAACTTTTTGGTTATATCCATGGTTGAACTAACCAAATCGCCTTGTTTTTTGCTAGAACATAGAAAAATGTCTTCCAAAGCTTTGGAGGTATTGTGCTTGAAAACTGTAGAAAGAGACAAACAAGAGACATAAAGATTAAATATAAAACATAATTGAAAAAGATCAAGAGATTACCCAAATTTGGTCCTACCGGGCGTGTCAAAAAGAGATATTACGCCAAAATTCCATAATGCGCCCTGAAAGGTCTTTGAGGCTAAATCTCTTAAAAAAGAAATGTTGCGCCAAAATTCACTAGTGCACCCATAAAGGTCTTTGAGGCCAAATCTCTTTGAGGAAAGAGAGAGGTTAGAGGCGTGCCAATAATTTTTGTAGAAAAAATAACAAAAAGCTTTTGTAAACTTAAAATTATGAAATCAAGCTCGTAAAAATGAGAAAGATTAAACGGATTGTGAGTTCTGGTTTAAAGTCACAGAAGACTGTTTAAATCATTAAACATATTGGGTAATTCTTGAGTAATAAAGTGAGAGATTGATGAAGGGAGACAATGAAAAGTAGATTTTCACTAGAATTGTAAAAACAAGATTACAACTTGTAAAAATAAGGGTGATGAAAAGTAAAAGACAAGATAGATCAAACAAGAGTTTGCATCTCTGCTGGAGAAAAGTGTATGCGCAGGGCAAAGGGTGTCCGAAGAGAGCTTTTACGTTGTCGGAGCTTCTTCTTTTATAGCCATGGGGTCGTTATCTACTCCACCATTTAAGGGATTTCAGCTTTAATGACCCACCAACCACAATTGAACTGTCAACTTCGTCAATTGATTTTTGTCTCTTGGGTCAACCCTCACTTTGATGATAATTGATCTGATTATCCATTTGACTCCTTGACTTTAGGAAATTAATCACAATCAATATCACACAAATTAGTGATTTGATTTAGTCAACTTCTGATATTCAACGTGTGAAAGCTTGATGTGTTCTCATGGGTGATGAAAAAAATGCCAATTCCTTTCAAGCAAGGCGCCACCACCCAAGGCGTCGCTCACCCTAACATGGCGCTATTGTTGGTTGGAATGTCGTCTACCACAAGCCGCATTGTCGTGCGCCTTATGCTTGATCACGACGCCTCCCTCATTTCCTTGGGCGGCATCACACCACTTCTTGCATGTTGGGGTGGCCAATATCTTATGGCGCCATCACCCTATGATAAGCCAAATTTGGGGTGATGGTCACATTATATGTTAATTAATATTAATTTAAAAGTTAATCATAATTAAATTACAAGGAATTTTCCAAGTAATTCTCTAGGCTTATTTGGGTTTTGGGTTTGAGTATGAGGTTTTGCCAAATCCTAATTGGATTAGGGTGATCTTAATTTAATCAAATTTAGACCATAATTCCTAATTTACCCCAGGTGTATATTATGGTACAAACAGTTTTCGATACTAGATTAATGGAAAAGTATTTTAGATCATATTTATATGATAAATGAGCAAAATAAAAAAAAAGATTAAAAAAGTGAAGGATTAAATTGGATATAAAATATTTGAGGGACTGAATTGACTAATACAAAACTATTTGAGATTATATTTTTAGAATATTAATGAACAAAACTAAAAAAATAAATATTAAGAAAGATAAAAGAAAAAAAGGTGAAAGACTAATAGAAAAGTATTTGGGATCATATTTATAGAATATTAAACAATATACTTAAACAAATATTAAGAAAGATAAAAGAAATAGGGCAAAAATCCATTTCTCCCCCCTTAAACTTGTAGCGTTTGGACGTTTTGCCCATTGAACTCTCAATTTGATCTTCCGTTGCCCCCTGAAGAACAGACGTTAGGTCAAATCCGAATTGAAGTTCTTGTTGCTTAGGGGGCAAAACGTCCAAAATTAAGTTCAGAGCGCAAAACGTCCAAAACATACAAGTTCAGGGGGTAAAACATCCAAAACTTCGTCCGACGTGTCACGGCACGTTAGCGCCATAATGGTGCAGTTAGTCACATCTGTTACTCAGGGGGCAAGGCTTTAATTGAGATTTCAATGGGCAAAATGTCCAAAATTGAAGTTCAGGGGCAAAACATCCAAACGCTACAACTTCAAAGGGGAAAATGGTACTTTAGCCAAAGAAATAAAGGTGAATGATTTATCAGCAAAGTTTTTAAAAAATATTTAGAATGATAAAAGAAATAGAGGTCAAAGACTAAATTGCATAGAATCAAATGGTTAAGGGACCAAATCGCATAGTTCAAAAATATATGAACATTTTATAAAGTAAATGAAGTTGAAGTGCTAAATCAAGTTATGAAATAGTAAAATGATTAAATAACATAAAATATAAATGTCTACCACCATTTTCTAAATTTTTTATTTTTTCCTTTCCAACAAAATTTGCAGAAGTGTCCTCAACACAACATTGAGAATGAATAACATTGTAGAAAAGATATGATAGATGATGTGGTATTACCCATCTTTTCTAAATGACTTCTCATTTGTTCCTTATATCATATGGCCAACTTTTTTTTTTTTTGACCAAGAGTATTATCCCAGACTCTTGGATCAGATTAATCCTTTTCGAGCCGTGAACGTCAAGATTAAAACACTGCCAACAAATACGTTTTTGGGGGATAGAACTTGTGTTATAACCCATACAACCATATTTACCCGTAGTTATATACGTTTCAAATGGGGTTTCTACAGGCTTCACATGGTCATATATATGGTATCAAAATCATTTGAGCAAATATATATCAAAATCATTGTTAAATCGTAACGGTTCATGTTCTTTTCTCAAGGGACAAATAGAGAAGTCCGTGTGAGTAATAACGATTTTATCTTTGAGCTACAAATAGAGAGATCATTAAACAAAGAAGATGCAAGAATAAATGAAAAAAAACCCTTAAAACCAATTAGGAATAGTAGATAGCAAAATCAAAGTGTAGTTTTTTGTCTTTGCATTAGAAGATTTACCTAAAATTCACATGAAGTTGACAAATGACAATCTACCAAACGGCCAACATATTTATATCTCAAAAAATATATTCTCTGATATTGGACAGAACGATGAAAACACAGCAAATAATTTGAGAAAAATAAGCTTAATAAAAAGTTAAAAGAAAAAGAAAAAGAAAAAAAACCTCATGGGTGAATCATCAAAAGCCCACGAGATGAGCTGACTTTTATTAGGAGTTATATATCGTGTAACTGAACCATACATAGCCCAAAGTTGACTGGCAAATGCCAATTGGGCAATAATAGCCAATCATGGGGACATCCTTCTTCAATTTTATTTTTTATTTTTTATATATATTCAATTACTACTTATATATAATTTTTGCATTTTTAATTTTGTTATTACAGGTCAATTTGTTGGTTGAGGTTTGCAGTAAAAGGTTGCTGTCTCCATTAAAACATCCCCCACTTTTATCCCCCTTTTAGATTATCTTTTTTATCTTTTTTCCTTATTTGTTGCAAATTTCAGTTTCAGCTACACATTTCATCCCCATCCCATTTTCCCATTTTCAAGTACAAACTATAAACGTGTCTTCCCTTGATCAAGTCCTTTTTAAAAGGCTTTCAACTTTGATCAATTGTTTGGCTAAAATAAAGGAGGAAAAGAATGTTCCTTTGATCTGGGTATTTCAGATTCTGATACTTTAAGGAGTATCAGGAATCGGTTATTGCAGAAATTGGTTCATCTTCAAGAATATGAAACTGGGTATTTGTTGTTGAGCATAATTCTATTAACCTGAGGAAGTGGAGATTCTGGAGATTGCAGGTGTTTGTTTGATGGAATTGGGCTCTGAAGCATAGGAATCTTTATTTATTTAATTTTTTTTATGAGAATCGTTTGTAGTAGTACTTTTTTGTTGAATGGTTGTGTATGTTTGTTGGGTTCTTCCTTGAAAATCACGAGATAATTTTCTAACCCATAAAACAGTCACATCATGATCATTTTCTTTTCATAAGTAGTTGCAGAGAAGTTTTTGCTTTTTTTTTTTTTTTAATTTAAAGTTCTTCATTGTGATTTGTCCAAATTAAAAAGTGTCAACAAGAATGTAGAATCCTTCCTCTCAATCAATTTAAGGAAGTGAGATAATGACCGTTACAACTTCTCTCAAAATCAGATGCATGTTGAAGGGCTTTATTGTTGGTTGTTAGTGGTTGGTACATGTTTGAGGGGAGATTTTCGGCAAAAATAAGGATTAGGTTCCTCTTTTTTCTCACATTATCTATCTAGTTTTCAAGTTTTGGTTGGGTTGAGGATTAGGAGTGCTTTTGTCATGCTCTATATTTGTAGCCAAGGGACTTTTTAGGCTTTTTGAGAACAAACTCGTTTTCAAAAAGCTTGGATTCAGTTACCAATGAAATTCCTTAGCCTCGTGGGGAACTCTTTTGGGTGTTCTGCATCTGGGGAACGCTTAGTTTCAGCAGCAAGAGATGGTGATCTTCAAGAAGCCAAGGCCTTATTGGAATACAACCCAAGGCTTGCTAGGTATTCAACTTTTGGAGTTCGCAATTCCCCTCTCCATTACTCTGCTGCTCAGGGGCACCATGAGGTATTCAATAGCTTAAACTGAAGCAGATGAACAATTTGTTACAAATTAATCAGAATGGTTATTTATTTTCTTATTTTGGCTTGGCATGTTTTATATCAGATAGTCTCACTCTTGCTTGAGTCTGGAGTTGATATTAATCTCAGGAATTATCGGGGTCAGGTATTCAATTCCTTATCTGATTAGTTGGATTTGAGTTTATTTATCACATCAACACCTAAAGACTAATGTTGAGAGTAGTTTTATCATTCATGTCACTTTTTTGGTATTTTCTTTTCATGCTTATTTGTACTTGGGTTTCATTGGTAAATATTGTTTGCTTTAATTTTTGTTATTTAACTGTCATCACAGACTGCCCTGATGCAAGCTTGTCAATATGGCCACTGGGAAGTTGTTCAGACTCTGATTCTTTTTGGGGCCAATGTAAGGCATCAACTTGCAAGTTTAGTTTTTCTAAATTGCAATAGATTTGTGAGGTTTACAAACTTGATTTAAATAGGATTATGACAAGTTAATTTTACACGGAAATGGTTTTTAGATTCACAGGGCAGATTATCTTAATGGGGGTACTGCACTCCACTTGGCTGCCTTGAATGGTCAATCCCGGTGCATAAGGCTCCTCCTTGCAGATTACATTCCTAGCATCCCCAATTGTTGGAATATATTAAGGAAGAGATCAAGAAACAAAGAATCTACCTCTGAATTTGACGAGAGGTAAATTTATTTAAATGGTCTTTATGTTTTCTTATGTTTTCTTTTCTGTTGTCATTCATTCTTGTTTCACATTGATCTTCTAGTGCTCTTCGTGAGGTGATCAATAGACCTGCTGATGGAGGAGTCACTGCTCTTCATATGGCTGCATTGAATGGGCATGTTGAAAGTGTTCAGTTGCTCCTGGATTTTGGAGCTTCTGTTACTGAGGTCACCATGGAAGATGGAACCACAATTGATCTGATAGGTAATTACAGGTGCTTTTACCAATTCAATTAATAGTCTCGTGCCTTTCACAGTGTAATGTTCTGCAGATAATTATAGTTGAGCATTCATAGCACAGTCATCTTTAACTAGCAGTTTAATTCTGCATTGCTCTTTTTCATGTCTGTAAGAGTTCCCTTCCTCTTCTGCCCTGCCTTAGTTTCCTTTTTCAATAGTACTCCAGTTCCTCTTTTTTCTCCCTTCCTTTTCATTCTCTCCTTCTTGTTTCTGGGCTCCCATTCTGGTAAAAATCACAATATCTGGGTAGCTTTCCTGTCCATTGGTACACTTCTGCTTATCTGCTGAGAGTTTGTACATAGATACTGTCAGCAGTTAGTTACACACCTGTAAACTTGCACCCCATCTTTTGTTTAAATGTTTTGAGGCCTTGAAACTGCAAAACGAGTTATCTGTTCATTTTTATGTCATCTTTTGTATGCATTAGTAGAGCCTGATAATACACCATGCAACCAGATTTTAGGCACTAGAACATTATGGTTTATAGGTACATAGGTGTAGAAACTATAAAATGTTATTGGAATTTGCAAAAGTCTTCTCCCCTGAAATCTGTTCTCTTCTATTTTTCCTTTTGTCTCGTTTTTTCTTTTTTTATACGTAAACGTTAATTTTCTTCTGCAATAATATAATAGTCCTTATATTGTTACCTTGCAGGTGCTGGGAGCACCGCCCTTCACTATGCTGCTTGTGGTGGAAATGCACAATGTTGTCAGGTATCTTCTTAGTTTCTGCATCATCACAGCCATACAAAATAAGGGGATAAAGGAACAAGAGGAAGCTAAAACCATTTATCAATATCATTTGTGCTGAAAATTTTGTCTTTCTAATTTTTAATTTTGATGTATGGTGCTTCAGGTTTTGATTGCCAGGGGTGCCAGTATTACAGCTACAAATGCAAATGGGTATGTTAACTTGGCCCTTACCATGTTTACATGTTATGATTTATTTGGTAAATCATGTTTGTGTTACCTTTATCAATGGTGTTTCCATTTGAACAATGCAAGTTGCTTCTTTAAGCTAAAAGTTTGAATTTCAGCTTCTGCTTATGTAACTAACAATATGTTTTTGCTTTTCAAAGCAAAAAGGGTACAACATAAATAAAGAAACAATCTTGCCTTGACAAGACTAGCTAGTATAAGATGCAAAACCTTTAAGCACAAGCAGTTATCTGTTGCCTTCTTGATTGGAACTTTTTAGCATGTCAAGAAATCAAGTACAGTCATGAATGGTCTTTGAAAAGCGAGATAGAAGGTTTTGACATTTTGATTAAGTTCCTTCCCCCTCTATCTCACCATATCAGCCCTCCCTAAGAGATTCTTGTTTCTGATATATAGACCAATTCTGTGTATTCAATGCTTAAAAAGATAAGGATTAGAAAGATGAAGACCAACACTGTACATCAGAAGAATGCAAATCAGAATACTAGAAAGTTTTGCCAAAGATTAGTGAAACTTGCCAGGTAGAGTTTTGCTCCATGGTTTGCAACTAAAGCACAATAGTGAGGAAGGAGTTTGATTAAGGAGGCAGTGTATTTATCTATTTTGCTTGTTATAATTGCACCTACCATTTTATGTCTATGGTTGCATTTTTCATGGTTTGGGCCTTGGGGAAATGCTACAGTACCATTACTTTGTGACATATTAACAGCTTTTTTTTTTTTTGGGCCAATACATGTTAACAGTTCATCCCGCCCACCTTGTGCCTACACCATATCACCTTTGGCATGGTAGATATTTGTCATGTTTTCATGAAAATGGAAGTTCAGCTGAATTTGGTTAATAAGAACACAAATCCTATTGTATACATAACCTTCAAATATTATGAGTGGGTACCTGGATGTGACATTATTGTCTGCTGCTTCAAAAACTATTGAGATAATCTTTTGTTTGATATGTTGATATTACTTTTCTGAACCCTTTATTGATGAATAATCAGAAGCATCTTACTTATTCTTATATCAAAAAAGAAAGTGCAACTTATTCTTTATTTTTCCCTTCTTTTAATTATTATCCAAAGGTGGACTCCTTTAATGGTTGCCCGTTCATGGCGTAAAAATTGGCTCGAGGGGATCCTTAGCACTCAGCCTGAAGGCCAGTCACAAATGATTCCTTCGCCCTTTCTATCTCTTCCCCTTATGAGCATTGTTAAAATTGCTAGGTGAGTAGAATTTGGCACTTAGTTTTTCCTCTTTCACTTTGTTGCATTATTCTCTGAGCTGTGAAATCTTCTTCAACCATGTGAATTGATTAATTTTTGCATGTTATGTTTTGATTAATGATCTTTTATCATATTTGTAAGGACTGCATGCTTGTTGATTTTCTAGCTGATTAAGTTGTTGCTCATACTTAGTCAGAAACAGAGACCAAGGTATTGGCTATCACCAATCACTCAAATGTCACTGCCAGCAGTTTACCTATGTTCTTGGCCTTGTTTATATATGTAGTAGATAGCAGTCTCACTTACATGAAACTGTCAGTATTTACGACTAAACTAGCAGGAGTTAGCTTCTGGACATTATGTGAAGTGTTAATAACATGCTGTTTCTTTGGGAGAGATAAAGATAGATGGAACCTTTTGTCTTTTAGTGGAAGGGATGTAGAGGATGATGCTTAGTTATGAGATACAAAAAGAGTTGGGGAAAGAAACTCGATTGGATGCTGAGTATGTTTCTTCTAAGTGGTAAAATTTTCCCTGTGATTCAGGTCAGGCAATGACACTTAGTCTTCACAGATTACATTTTATAGGGTACGTGCAGCAGCTAAATCTGCATGACATTGTGTAGAAGACTTTATACTTCTTCTCTGAAGTTCTCAAGTCATTGACAGTGAAACCTGCTTTGAGATTACCTTCTAGGTTGCAATTAAATTGCAATGCCTCTTAAACTGAATCAACTTCTTCCTTGAAAATTTAGAACAAAATGCCCATGATTGTCTACTTTTACCTGATGTTTTTATGAAGTGATTCTTCACATTATTTATTTACTCCTTGCCTGTACCTTTGTTTGTTTTTCAATTCTCAAGCAACTTTGAATCCCAGGTGATCTACAAACAAATAAAATTGCTTCAGAATCCCAAAGTTAGCTGACAAAACATTCTTTCCTTAAGATTGATAGGATAGTTTCATTATTTTTCTTTTCTTTATTGTCTAGTAATTGGCAAAAGAAAATACTGGCAAGCTTCATTTTCTCTATTGTCTGTTATAAACCTATTAAATATTATGCAATATCAAATGATTGTTGGTTTTTCACTTTTTCGTGCCTTATTTTGTAGTTCCTTTTATACTTATAATTTGAAACAACTTTGCAATGAATCACAGAGTGGCATGTCAACCTTTTCTTCCTTCTTGTCTAATGCAGAGAATGTGGATGGAGAACTAGTGATTCCTTACCCTCGTGCCAAGATCCATGTGCTGTATGTCTGGAAAGGAAGTGCACAGTGGCTGCAGAAGGTAACAGTAATTTTTCTTTGAAATTTTGAAATGTAACAAATATTTCCAGAGTATTAATCTTTGTTTATGTGGTTAGTCTATGGGATATATGCATTGATATGGGTATTATTGTTGAATGGTGAGGAATATGTTTTGTTAACCATGATTATTATCGTATTTCTGTTTATCATTCACATTGCATCCAGGGAGATAAAGAGATAAATTTTACACCAAATTTGTCTTATCAGAATGATATAGATTACACATGTAATTCTTTCAATTGTCTCAGAGACAGACACATGCATAGAAGAAGTCTTTTTACTACATGCACAGAGGCATAAAGTAGAATCATTCTTGTAATAGTGAGGTTGAGATCATATAAGTGGTGATTTTAGCAGCGTGCAGATCTATAATGTTGCAAATTGCAATTGTAATGGCGTTAGTTATGTTTTAGAGAAGTAGCAATGGCGGTGATGATTTTCTTGGGTACTCATACAAAGTGCAACCCCACATATTTAGTTGGAGGGAGGAAGAGAGCTGGAATAGAATAGAGTCAATTACTAAAAGGCAATTTTGTGAACATTGTGCACCAGTTGTTTAAATGAGTTACATATATGCTATAGCATGAATCATGTCATTTTTGGGCATGTGTAAATTGGATTACAAGTCTAAAACACACTAGGATGATTCTTTTTTTACTTTTCATGTGGATTACTGGATTTTGATCCGCATATGCATATTTTATGAAACTCAAAACCCATTCCTTCATTATTCTAACTAAACCCTCAGTTTTTCATGATGAGAATTTCTGTTTGCCATCGATGTTCATAGTATATAATAAGGGACCAACTGTAACTGTAATCAGAATTTGCTACTATACCATCCATTATGCAGGTTGTGATCATGAGTTCTGTACTCAATGTGCATTGTACCTCTGCTCTACAAATAACACCTCAAACGTTGCTCAAGGTCCAAGTGGCTCGATTGCCTGTCCTCTTTGCCGGCATGGGATAGTATCATTTGTCAAGCTTCCAGGAACAAAACCAACAGTTAAGGCAGTTGCAAGAACAAGTTTGTCCCTGTCTTTCTGTACTTGTTCTAGTGAATTACCAGAGTCAACATCGATGACAACCCCACTTTGCAAGACTGAGGTCCATTGCACACGTATTTCTCCCCTTGGGTCTTCGTTCCGCAACCTAAGTTGCCAGAGGTTCCCATCAATGAGAATCAACTCTAGCTTTTGCATGGGAGCACCCGATACAAGTGGTTCTTTAGTTCCCTGCCCTGCTGAAAGGAATTTGAGAAACCACTTGTTTAGATGCTCAAGATCAGGTTTAAGACGATCAGCTTCTGAGGGCCGAAAGTCATGGTTCTCTGCACTTAATCAATGTGTAACTACAGGCAGTGGATGCTGATATTTTTTGTATTTTTCCTTCAATTCTTTTTCCATTGAATATCATGGGTTTCCTCCAATTCTGTCCATAATTGTATTTTCAAATTTCTCGATTTCTCGTTGAGAATGATTCCAGTTTGTATAAATGCCAAATTTATCTATTATACCAGCTAGTTATTATGAAATGAATCCATTGAAGGAATTCGGCTTTGCATTTCCCATGCTTTTTATTCCCCAATTCTTGTCTAGAAACTGAAGCTGAAGCTGGATTGTTTATGGCTAAATAGCCATTTTACCCCCTGAACTTTATGAAATTGAGCCAATTTGCCCCTGAACTAATAATTGCGCCACAATGCCCCTTTAATTTACAAAATCAGGCCAAATTACCCCTTTTCGTCAGCGTCGTTAGTCACGTGACGCACATTACTAACGGTTCTGTCAGTCCTCAGTTAATTGCTGACATGGAATTTCTTGTGGGATATGTAGGGTCCATGATGACTGAAATATAATAAAAAAACCCTAAAAATCTCAACTAATTAAAAAAAAACAGAAGAAAGAAAAAAACCTACGGTCCTCTTCAAATTCTTTAACTTTTTTTTTCTCTTTTTCTTTTTCTTCCATTTTCTTTCTTCACTCCTTTTCTCCGACAGCCTTGCCTTTGACTGCCAAACTTGTGTCTCCAGTTCCGACGCCGTTCAACACTCCAAAACCCTCCTTTTGTTTTACTTTTCCCTGTGTAAAATTGATGGGATTTAGTATTTCTTTCTTCTCCATTTTTAACACAAAACCCAGATTCAATATTTCCAGGAAAACCAAGTCACCATGCCATCTTCCGCCATTCCAACACCATCGAATCCGACCCAGTATCTCCAAACCTTGTTAATTTTTTCCTTTTGGTCTTTTCCCTTTTGGATGGCTTTAAATATGTCTGGTTTTCTTCTCTTTGCATTTATGGATTCGTGTCACTCTTGAATTTATACTCTTCAGTTCTGGTTTGCTCCTTTCATTTATCATTTTTCTGGAATTGATACCCTTAGTGTTCCTAAGCCACTTATTGAATTTGCTAACAAACCCATGATCCTGCATCAGATATATTTCTGAATTATCACCTTTATTCTAGACATCTGATGCTTGGAAACTTTCCTTTTGGTGTAGCGGTTTCTCTTTGTTGTTTTCTCAAGATAAGCTTTTTGATTTTGTGAATGATGTATCATCTACAGATTGAGGCTCTCAAGGCTGTTGGTATAACTGAAGTTGTTTTGGCTATCAACTACCAACCTGAAGTATGTGAGGTGTTTCCATGTGTAAGATACATATATAAGGCTTGAAACAATAGTCTGAATGATCAGTGGCTCAAGTGATTATAGGCTGACCAGTGGCCACTTGATTTTGCAGGTAATGTTGAACTTCTTGAAGGAATTTGAAACTAAGGTTGGGATTAAGATCACATGCTCTCAAGAGACTTCAAACTCTTATTAATTTTTTTCTTCCTTTTTTTCTATTTACTCCTTTTCTCTTTCTTGATGGATTGTTGCTTTTTTGTCTTCATTTTCATAATTTCATTTTAATTCTTATTGGATTCTTCTGCTGCTGCAATTTTGTTCTTGTTGTTGCTGCAATCCTTTTTCTTTTCGATTGGATTTGTTTGTTTTCATAATTTTCCTCATTTTGGGCAAGATTTTTTCAAATCCACGTTTGTTCTTGTTGTTGCTGCAATCCTTTTTCTTTTCGATTGGATTTGTTTGTTTCTTTGTGCGGTTTTTCTTTTGTTTGTTTTCATAATTTTCCTTATTTTGGGCAAGATTTTTTCAAATCCAGGTCAGCCAAAAATTGCCACATAAGCATATAACAGGAATTTAGACGGAACTGTTAGTCACGTGACTAACGGCATTAATGATAAGGGGTAATTTGGCCTGATTTTGTAAATTAAAGGGACATTGTGGCTCAATTATTAGTTTAGGGGGCAAATTGACCAATTTCGTAAAATTCAGGGGGCAAAAAGACTATTTAGCCGATTGTTTATACCAGATAAAATTTTCATTGACTGCCTAAGAAAGATGAAAAGAGCAGGACTTTTTGGCTTTGTTTTGCAAGAGTTAGTACAAGTGCAGCAATATTACTGATAAAACTAGTAATAATGTTTGCTAAAATCTATGACTTTTTTTTTTTTTTTTTTTTATGGTTAGAACCCTAACCACTGCCTCTTATAGGATGGGGAGATTATGGAAAAAGAAAGAGTTGTGTAACCCATTTCAAATATTATATATCATGTTAATTAGTAACAAAGAATATTTACTGCTGCACTAATCTTCATGTCAATATAAAAATTAGCACAAATTAAGCCAAAAATAGAGCAAAAGTAAAAGAAATATTTTTGAACTTTAATACTAGTAATTGAAAATAGAAGGGGAAAAATTACTTTTGTTTGTAAATAAATCAATAAAAGTAACCATTACCCATACTCATGGTACTTGACTAGATTACAGCTAGTTACATTCCCACATTGATTTTTCCTTGCATTATGTTTTTGGCCATGTAAGAATTAATCAATAAATGTCATTGACATCTCAAATCTTTAACATTCAAATAATCCCTTTTTTTTTTTTTTAACTGAGAGCCTAAAGAGTCATTTAATCTTTACATTTGTATCCAAAGCTCAACAAAAGATTATTTGGATTTAAAGTACAGTGTCAGGTTTCTCACTTTCTCATCTTCTTTTCCCTCGCCCTTGTTTTCATCACAGCAATATTAACTACAATTTCAACTTTCAACAACCACTGCTGTTTTATTGAATTTCTGCTGGCTGATGAATATGGTTAATTGAGTCATACAATTTACTATATAATTCACAATTTTATTAACACCATAAATTAGCTGCTAGCTAGTGCTAACTTAATTTAAATCCACGAAAAAGATAAGAAAAGCCAGAAAACATTCCAAGTAGCAGTGGGCAGGCTCTCTTCTGCATTCACAGAAAAGAAGTTCAAACTCCAAAATATATCAGATCACAGATCTTATATTATGTTACATTAATGTTACACTTCTAAGACTTAAAACTGAATAAATAACATTAATATTTTTTTTTATCTAGCATATATATATATAGTTCTAATAATCTACCATATAAACAAGGAAACCCTAGTTATAAAAAACCTGAGCATTATTTCAACATTAAAAAGTGAGCATCTTTTCTGAAAAATGCTACTTCAAGCTTATTTTATGTAAATTAAACAGTAAAGCCCTTTTTCTTTTTACCCTAAGAAGGACTATATGACCAATGTAACTATATATAGAAGCCATTGAAGCAAAGGAATCAACCTGCAGAAGATCATACAGAAACGAACTTGAAAGTTTAAATTTGAACTTTTTATGAAACTATCAAAAATGAAAAACCAACGACAGATTAAACAGTCAGCAAATGAGCAAATTCAAGGTAAACATATACATATAACAAAGTTACATAGAGTGCTCGATTTTTATTTAATTTTCATAGGAAAAGCTCAGGAGGAATAGACAGAAACACAGAAGATGGGAGGATTGATCAAGACGAAAATTTAAAAAAAGACTTAAATCCCTAACACAAGGTGAGAAAAGCCTTGCAAGGTCAAGAAAAAAATTAAAGAAAAAAGAAAAAAGAAAAACGAAACAAAAAGAAAGCTCAGCTAGGATAGCACCATTAAACTCTTGATGTCTTCTTCATTTTGCACTTGGGATGAAAACCTAAGGATTGACAATCTTCTTGACAGATTTCATGGAGGCATAAACAATATGGCTCCATTGAAAAGCTCTTGAGCAGGAGAGGGCAGCAGCAGCAGTAACATAAGAAAGAAAAAAGACTTGGGAAGGAATTAATAAGGATTTTGAGAAAAGAATATCTTGTGAAGTTTCATGACAGTAGGGGAGAAGTTGTGAAGTGATATAAATAGAGCATGAAGACTGAAGAGATGCTTTGTTGAAGAGATAGATAGGGTTTATATAGTGAAAAAAAGAGAGGAAATAAATGATATCCAGAAAGTGCTGACATTCCAAAAATATGTTTAGTTTCAAGTAAAGAGTCAAAATTCTATAATAATAAAAAAAAAGAAAAAAAAAAGAAGAACTTGTTGTCTGTTGAGTGGACCCAAAAACCATATTCTTTTTTTTAAATCAAAATTAAAATGTTCTGTTGTTGTTCAAAGTTCACTTTAAATTTAATTTAAAGTTTTGAACAAAATTTTTTTTTTAATTTAAAGTAACTAAAACAAACACAAATTTGCTCTTTATTTTCTATTGGGTATTCCCATTTCTCTTCAACTACATGAGAAGTCTAAGCATTTATCAACAGTTAAATCTCTGGGGTGACTGATTTGAGAGAAGAAGAGAGTGTGAAAAAAAGTACAGGGAATAGCAGTGGAAGCAACGTGACTTAACCATCACTAAATAGCATCTGTCTCTAATCTGTTTTCACATCTTTTACCTTCTCAGTTACGTTATTTTGGAGAGAGCATGGGAACTTGGATTTTCAACTCTTTTTCTTTTCTTTTCTTTTGTTAATTATGAAAGCAAACAAAAAAAAAAACAAACAAATACTGCAAAAACAAAAAGGAAAAATGGGGGAGAGAAGAGATTTTGACCTTATATAGATGGGTATTGCACAGCAGCAATCAATATATTTGTATTTATGTAAAAAAGAAAGAAGAATGGTAATATGCAGTCTTGCTCTGTCCTTTTTCTCTCAGTTACCTCTCCTATAACTAAAGCCTTCAATTTCCAACTTTGTTTTCTCACAACAACCTGTCTATAATTACAATATTGCATTGCCCCCTCTAACTCTTTACTTTCTTCTCCAAATGTATTTTCACCGTCATTATAATTCAAACCCTTCTCACTAAATGCTTCACCCACATTTATTTCATAGTATCAATTAGAAACTTATTTGCATTTACCATATTCATCATGATGAAAGAGTTGCAGACTCTTACAGAGCACTTAATGACTTCATTCATAGAAATGGTTCTATTTTAAAGGTTCTAATTCTATACATTAACCAAATTATAACCAATATGACACTAACCAAGTTAATGAACTTAACAAATGAGTTGATGGAAACTGGGGTGTATCAGTAGGCTTTTTATCAAGAACAGGTATTGAGATACTATAGGAATAGTGTTGGAATGACCTATGAACACACAAAAACCAATGATACAGATATATACTGGCCCAAGAAGATCTTTTGGTTCTGTTTCAATGGGGTTTTTTTTCTTTTTATTTTTCTACTTTGGGTGATAAAAAACATAAAACAGCTTTGCAAATAAAGGTTGGCCTTGGCCCTTGGCCATAGGGAGATAATACTAGTTTCCAGGGCATCACAACACTCCTTTAACATTTTAGAATAGGAACTAGGGTTTTTTTATAATTGGGTGAGTGAGTTTTTTTTGTTTCTTTGCTTGAAGCAGGGGAGATATATAGGAAAATGAGCAATTATTCCAGGGTTGACAGACCTATACTGTTTATTCCAGGCTGACCAACTTTATCCCCCTCCAAACAAAATGCCTTGCATTTTCAGATGAACAAGAATTGGTTATAGTCCCTTTGATTTTGAAGAGTCCAAGAGATAAGAGAGTGGTGAAAAAAAAAAAAAAAAGAAGAAGAAGAAAAATGGGAGCCTAGTGGGTGATTACTGATTGATCAGGATCTTTCCCCTGCCATAGCTTTTACTCTTTGTAATCATCACAACCTTTCTGATGTGACAACACATGGTCAAGTCATCACAGTCTCTCTTTGATTTTTTTGGCTTTGTTGTTTCTCTTTTTTTTCTTTCATTTCTTCTAAAACAAAATTACAAAATGGCCTATTATGGAATAAGAGAGTAAAGATTATTGAAAAATAAAAAAAAATAAATAAGAGAGTAAAGATTCATCAATCTTTTGAAAAAAAAAGGACAATGTTATTCTTGTATACTATAATTTATAATCGTTAGATGTAGATTTGATTTAAATAACAATCATTAAATATAAGTACTGAATTGCTAAATATTGTCCCCCTTTTCCTACTTATCGCCCCCCATTTTTACACTTTTATCCTTTGTTCATATTTTCTTCAAACTTTCTAACTTCAAATTCTCTAAAACATTCAAATTAAAAGATCGAATTTTCAAAACAATCTTGAAGAAAATCATGTCGAAAATCATGTCGGATTTTGTAAATCTAAAATTCTGTCAAAAAAAGTTATGGTTTGAAATATTGTCAGTACCGCCCCAAGATTCCAATTGTTTTTTTTATTTTTTAATTATTATTAATTATTTAATTATTAATTATTATTAATTTAAATTGTTATTATTAATTATAATTAATAATTAATAATAATTAAAAAACAAAAAAATAACCGGTGCCGCCCTCCTAGGGCGGCATCGCCATGGTCATGCCGCCCTAAGAGGGCGGCACCGATTATTTTTTTTATTTTTTTAATTATTAATTATAAATTATATTTTAGAAAATGAAGCAAATGGCAAAATTGTTAAAAGGGGGGCGGTGTTTAGTAAAAAGGAGGCCGTAAATAGCAACTCTCATATAAGTAATGTGGTAAAGTAGTGTGGTTTATAGTAGTGCAAATAACTTCATCAAAAAAAGATTCATTAATGTGGGTTGGATAATTTGGATAAGTGGTAAACGGCTTATATCAGTTAAAGTAGGCCTTAAATTCGAGACCTTGTGTATACAACCGTTTTTATTAGTAGTCTTACCTATTAAATTCAAATGCACGACCTGAGTCAAATCTGGATTAATCAAAGCAAAACTCTTAATACCGAGTACCAACAAAATGAATACAGTAGGAAAAAAAAGAGTAAAGATTCAAAACATATATCAACGGATTAGATGGAGTGATAAAAGGATTCGTTTTAGATTAATTAGATTTTAGGTTACAAATCTCTAAAAGGAAAAAAAAAACTTAATATATAATGGTTGTAGCTACCACAGTAAAAGAGGTAGCTACAGCTTCCGGTTCTGGCTGGGACTTGGGCCCTTGCCTGCACCCGCATGTGTGAGCCTGAAAGCTTATTCCATCTCCTTCGTCCTCGTGCAAATTAAGGCACTCTGATCTGATATCTCAATTTCAAAGATTTTAACACTGTTATAATTAGGGCTAGTAGTAATAATACACGCCATCTGTTTTTGTGGTCCGTCTTCTACTTTTGTTTGTTTTTCTTATTATAATTGGGTTGGTAAGAGGCTTAATTGCTTATTTATTGCTCTGTTTAGCTTCGAATGTTTTGTTTTGACTTTATTTTTTTCCCCACATGGCCAGTAATTGAATCCAGCACTCAACAATCAACTTGGCCAACATTGCTTTTTCAAATTGGAGCAACCAGTTTCTTTTGCAGAAGAGCTATATATATGAAATGTATAATTCCTATTTACAATGCCAGCCAGGAAGGTAAAACTGTGAAAGGGCCAATTTACATTTTGACTAAACTCATTGGGTGTATATATTTATATTTTATATTTTTATAATATAATAGTTGTAACAGAGCATTATGACCCAAAGAATATGTGCATATATTCTGTATATTGACAGAGGAATAACACAACTAAAAAATTTATGAATCTTTACAATTCTCAGAGGACAATTGCATTCATTAACCCTTGTTGGTCCATACGGGCACCACTAGGCCTGCAATGCCCCTATTTTACTTTTTTTTTTTAACATTTAAAATAGGTTTTTATATTGATTTCAGAAAAAATTAAAAAAAGGTGTTTATATTGCAATGGAGTGGAACTGTGGAAGGTTAAATACATGTGGGACAGTGATTCGAATCTCTGCTCATACATCCTGGTGAATATGTGATTGGCCATTAGGGTAACAGCTCATGTTCAATGCCCTATACTATTTCTTAGTAGATTTGGTTTTGGGACAAAATTTGTATAGGTTTTCCAAACCTTGAACCAAAAGAATGTTAGGCTTGCTTGGAACCTTTTATTTATGGTAAAAACTCTTTTGGATGAACAAAACTTACCTGGTAGCAGTATCATGTTACAAAAATAAGACATTATAGAGTTTTCTTTGATTGAAGTTATTGTTGTATGCTTATAGAAAAGCTCTTTAGGAATTGAAAACTCTGGTATGTGTTAATTGTTGTAACCCGGATATCGCAAATTATAATCTATTAAATTAATCATGCAAGCGGAAGCAACTAAAATAATAAATCATTCACACAAGATAAAAGAATTTACGTGGTTCGGCACTGAACTTGCCTACGTCCACGGAGGAGAAGAGAAATCCACTAGTTATAGAAAATTACATCAACACATAATTATCAATAACTCCCACTCAATCTAACAATCAATCCTAAACCAACCCAAACAATCTTGAACACTCTCGCTCGGTCTCTATTTGAGCACTCTCGCTCGGTTTTTACAAACTAACAATCACATCTACCAAACCAAACACCACAACAAACAATCACACACACACATGAGGACCATCCTTTTGACCTATGGGGTGTCTCCACCCAAATCTAACCCTTAAACTACATTTTTTCTCAAAGCATACAAAACCTATAGAGAAACTCTCTATTTATACTAGCATAAACTTAGCCTCTAAGAATCACTTTCCTACTAGGATTCTTGTTTACCAAGTCTTTTTGTCCACCAAACAACTAAAAAATCCCAATCCAAATCTAACTAGGATTTGAGTCAAAATCCTAACAATCTCCACCTTGACTCAAATTCCATCAAATCTTCAATCTTCAACTTCAATCTTCAAGGACATGCATGGCTCCACCTACAACGAAAGTCTCCCAATCTTCAAGCAATCTTCTCTTGTGTGTCTTCATCTTCAACTTTAATTCCGAATCCTATCTTGCTTTCCATCCAAATCTGAGCAATCTTCAAAACAATCATCAAGCAGCACAATTTGGCAATCTCCACGACAACAAATCTGACGAACCATATCACAAGTTTGGACTACCGGGCAACCTCCAATCCATTCAACCTGAGCTCAGATACCAATTGTTGTAACCCGGATATCCCAAACTATAATCTATCAAATTAATCATGCAAGCGGAAAGCACCTAAAACAATAAATCATCCACACAAGACAAAAGAATTTACGTGGTTCGGCACTGAACTTGCCTACGTCCACAGAGGAGAAGAGAAATCCACTAGTTATAGAAAATTACATCAACACATAATTATCAATAACTCCCACTCAATCTCTCAACTCAATATAACAATCAATCCTAAACCAAACCCAAACAATCTTGAGCACTCTCGCTCGGTCTCTATTTGAGCACTCTCGTTCGATCTCTACAAACTAACAATCACATCTACCAAACCAAACACCACAACAAACAATCACACACACACACATGAGGACCATCCTTTTGTCCTATGGGGTGTCTCCACCCAAATCTAACCCTTAGACTACATCTTTTCTCCAAGCACACAAAATCTATAGAGAAACTCTCTATTTATACTAGCATAAACTTAGCCTCCAAGAATCCCTTTCCTACTAGGATTCTTGTTTACCAAGTCTTTTTGTCCACCAAGTAATAGACCTAAAAAATCTCAATGCAAATCTAACTAGGATTTGAGTCAAAATCCTAACAATGTTAATTACATTGGGTCACAACTAGTTTGGAGTCGAACCGCGTCCAACTCCAAATAGAAAAACTCTCCTAGGTTATTTCTTCTTTATTTTATTTTATTTTATCCATTTCTAGTAGCTTGATTGAGACCAATACTTTTGGGTTGGGAGCTTAACATGTAAATGTTTTCCCAATAAATGTAATTAAGGGATCGTATTTGTACTTGTATTCTCACGTTCATTAGGGATATCGCCATATAGAAATATTATCGTTTATCTGAGTTCTGGACTAATCATTTCGTTAATAATTTACTAATTTTTAAGAATTATTCAGTCTTTATAAATAATATACTAGTAATTATATTATATTATTATTATCAATCAATCAACTTATAAAATAAAAAATAATATCAAACAATTTTTTAAAAAAAAAAATCTTAAAAAAGAACTTGCAATCGAGATGAGGCGCATCCAGCTCAAACTCTGAATATTGAATCCGAACCTAGCACGGACCAAACCCGAAGTGACCCATCGCACCCAATTGTCAGCTCTACTCACGCGGAGACGACACTCTTTACTTCGGGGCAAGCTATGAGTTCTCTAGACCCCTATAACTTGAGGGAAGGTGATAAGGCACGTAATCTTGATAAAGCCCATACCACCTAGAACTCTTATCCCTTGTAGTCGGTAACAACTATATAGCTAAGCCTTATACTTCATTATCATTTTTTTTTTTGAAAGGCAAGTTAAGATTTACTCAATGAAGCAAAGCAAGTAAACAACAACAAAATGTCTAGGTGCGCCCCTCTGAAAACAAAATAGAGGAAGGAGACCGAAACCATTACAACTAGAGCCGGCAATTGGGCGGGCTCAGGTGGGTTCGGGTTCGGGTACTTTGGGTTCGGGTTTTTTCGGATTTGGATAATTTCGGGTTCGGGTTAAGTCGGGTTCGGATATTTTCGGGTTCGGGTTATGTCGGGTTCGGGTATTTTTCGGGTTCGATCTCGGGTAGGGTTCGGGTTCGGGCTCGGATCGGGTTTGGGCTCGAGTCTGATTTTGATTCGATATTCAGAGTCCGATCTGGATCCGACTCATCCCGATTCAAGTGTAAGCTCTTTTTAAAGATTTTTTTAAATAAAAATAATTGTTTTATCTTTTATATTATAAGTTTATTGATAATATATAATATAATAATATAATATAACATTATTATCAATAATATATATATAAAGATTGAATAATTGTTAAAATTTACTACCAAATAATTAATAGCGAAAGAACAGTTTCATCCATAGAGACATTCAGAGAGTCCCGAAAACTCGACCACTCGTTGAAAAATGAAAATCCTTCTTCAGAAAGACTACGGTCACCGACCATTATTAAGTGGCGTGCAACATTTAAATTAATTGAATTAAATATAAAATACATATACTTTATTACTAATTTAAATTGATTAATGCTAATCAGTTCTAAATTATTGCAAATTAAAACAAATTAAGCATTAAATTAAACAAATAATTAAAATGAAAGTCTTAAATTAAACAAATTAAAAGCTGATAGACCCTTAATTGCACCACTAAGGAATTTTGGGGATTGAACTAAACTAAAATAAGGGACTAGATTGAACAAGGATAGAACTTTCGGTTTAAACCTTTGCTTCTGTTTCATCATCTGCTTTTGTAGACTCTTTATTTGTTTAAAAAAATTAAAATTTCATGTATTTAATTAATTATACTTTAATTAGTTTTTAATTAATTAAAAAACTAAATATGTTTACTTTTTAGTTTTTTGCTTTAAGTTATATAAGTTATATATATATATATATTTTTAGTAGTTTAGCATTTTTTATATTGATTAATGAATCATTTAATTGTGATCATTATTATATAAATTTTATTATATTCATATATATAATAGTTTTATTTAATATTAAAAGGAAATATGTTTTTTTTCTAACCAATAAAATATTTTATTTTATAAATTATTATTAAATTAAATTATTTCGGGTTCGGGCTTGGGTCGGGATCGGGCTCGGTCTCGATCTCGGGTCGGGTTTGGGCTCGGGCTGCCTCGGGTTCGGGTATTTTCGGGTTCGGGATGTTGACTTTTCTGGTCAACTCGGGTAATTTCGGGTTCGGACTCGGGCGGGTTTCGGGTTCGGACTCGGGCGGGTTTCGGGTTCATTTTGCCAGCTCTAATTACAACTCATACAAACTATGGTCGAAATACCGTATATGTCCCTCTACTTACAAGATCAATTTGGTCTCACTACTACAAAACTGTCAATTTGGTCCCTATACTTACAATTTGCTGTCAATTAAGTCCCTCTACTTAACAAAATCTATTAATTGATTATCTGCTTATTCAATATTACTTATTTACAAATAATTAGTATAACACTTATGTTTTTCTGCTTTGCTTACAAGACTGATACTTCGAACAACAAGAAAATGAATACCACTAATACTAGAAGCTCATAACAAACAAACTCAACAAAAATATCAACGGAAACAGAAGCAACCTATGCAAGAATCAGAATTTTACTCAATTGACAGAATCTATTAAGTAGAGGGACTCAATCGACACCAAATTGTAAGTGGATGGACCAAATTGATAGTTTTTGTAGTAGTGGGACCAAATTGATCCCTTTTTATAAGTAGAGGGACCTGTACGATATTTTGACCTGCAAACTACAACAAGAAAACCAAAGTTCAAAACCAATCTAAAGGAAAGACCATATTAAAGGCACTGCTCGACTGACACCCTCATTAGCGAGCTCATCATCTTCCATGTTAGCCTCTCTGAAAATGTGACACTCTGAAAGAAGAGCAAATTCTTTGCAGCTGACCTATATATATGAACAATCCACTTCCTCATACTCCATGAGATTTCATCCGGATGATTCACCCAATGAATAGCATTCCTCGAATCGCTTTCAACAATTAAACCTTGTGTTGCAATCCATCTTGAAGCGCAAAACACAATCAAGACATCTCTAATCCCACAAACTTCTGCCTCGTTGGACTTGGCAATTCCAATTGATTTAGAGAACTCCATCCAAATTTTACCATTCTGGTCTTGTATCTACACATCACTTGTAATTTCTCTATACTTATACATCGATTAACATTAATAAAAAAATTCATTCAGCCTTAACAGGAGGTGCTTCTTTTCTTGTCCATTTGAGAGGAATTATATGGGGACAAAAGCATGCATATAATCTCTTAAAAAAAGGAATGGGCGTAACCCACATGTTTTCCAGGAAAATTATGCATCCTCTTTTCTCGTTTAATTCCTTTAAGCTAGCTTTCCGCATATATAGGTACGAGTATCATAATATCAACATTTGTTTAGCCGACCGGAAGAAGCTTAAAGTGCTGCTCAAATGGCATCTTACATGATTTCCAGTTTAAATTTTATTAATGAAAAAACATACTATATATCTATACTATACATTACGAGAGATTCCCCATTTAAGGTCCAAAATCTTAACCCATTTCATTCACCAAAAAAAATCTTAACCCATCTCTAGATTTAATCATCAGATTCTAATTAAGTTAATCTTAACTCATTTCTAGATTTAATCTAAACCCTCCTCCACCCGATGAATCATGATAAATGTTAATTGTATGATGAGTCCAATATCTCCGAGATTGCAGAAACCTAATAGTGCAGGAGAAAATTACGAGAAGGAAAATAATCTAGTACAATGCATTACTTATGATAAAAAGATAGGCCAGTCCTTTTTATGGACTCGAGAGGATGGATTAGAAAGGAACCAAATCCCAATAAAAGTATTAAAGCCAATAGTTGATTTTTAAAAATATTAATTCTAAATTAAGTTGGCAAAGGGTGTATTGTTTTACACCAGGTATATATATATATATATATAAATATTTAAAATATTAAATTTAACTTTTAAGATTTAATATGTAAAAAATTCAATTTTATCAATAATTATTTAAATATTTCTCAAATCTTCAAAATCGGCAAAGGGGAGGAGAATTTTTTTTGGCCGGAAGGAGAAAGTCTAATACTATCATTTTAATTAATTACTGTCATACAATAGAATATAATAATTTCTCTCAATTTTATATAATTTAATTCTTCTTATTTTTTTTGGCCAAAAAAATTTCTTCTTATTTTTTTGGCCAAAAAAATTTCTTCTTATTTTTCTTAAAAGCTTTTTTGCCGCATCAAAATTTGTTAAGGGGATTTTTTTTTTAATTTTATTTCCTGCATCTAAAGTATTTGTGAAGAAGCACTTGGAAAAGCTTAAAATATTACTAACTATATAGTTACATATATTTCATCAATGGATGGGATGTATCTATATTTTGTCAGCAACAAAATTATATATGATATGATCGATCATGAACAGAGAATTTTGCTTTTGCATTATGGTTTTCATTAATTGCTTTTGAACTTTTCTGTCTCTAGGTATCACCTCAACTTAATTATAATAAAGTGGGAAATTTTAAATTAAAAATAACTAGAATTTCTCGGCCGCGCTTCACGTGCAGCTGTTTTTATTTTATAAGTTATTTTAAGAAAATTAAGTTAAGAAACGAAATTTATATTTAATTTATACCTTACTATTAAAGTTATCCTCAAACTGTTGTATGCTCCGTATTTGACTGTTCTTACGCTGACATTTGTCCAAAGGTGATTGGTTGGGAGAAAACCAATATATATTATTATATATTTAATTTGGAATTTCAAATAATATTTAGAACATTGAATTATAATTATAGTAAAACTCCATTTCCTTTATCCATTTTCCAATAGATAATTATTTGAAATAGACATTAGAATCCTAACAATATTTACTTTCATTTAACTTACTTGCTATTTGATTGAGCTAAAAACAACCCTATTTTTATGGTCATTTTCCTATGATTTTTGGTATTTATATGTGTATTTTAACCATATTTTATAAGTATTTGTGTTTTTAGGTCTTAAAGACAAGAAAAGTGGAAACTTGTTGTTTTTCACTCTTTTTTGAGCTATTTTGAAGACTTTTTACTCAAATATGGAAGAAGAAATTTTGAGTATGGATTTGGAGATTCGAAGTTCGTCCGATTAATGCCGCCTATATCCAAGGAGATATCCAATTTCTGTTTATTCGCGATTCTAGTCCTAACAGGATTAGGATTCAGTGCAGTTTTTGTAGAAAAATCATAACTTTCTGCTCAGACCTCCGTTTTAGGCCCATGAGTACTCGTTGAAAAGCTAACTCCGAGATATACAACTTTCCTTTGAAGTCCAAGACCCAGTTCTGCCGTTTTCAAGCCCAGAAATGCCGTTGAAGTCCCTGCACGAATCCAAAATTTTTCAGGATCCTATTTTGACTAGGATTTTGGTTCTAGGAAGACTTTTAAGCTAACGCGAAGTCTAAGTTAGCCTCTAAACCGTCCTAAACCTCTTTCCTACTTAGAATTGGAATTCCTAGGGTTATTTCCATTATAAATAGCCACAACCTGTAACACATACCTACATACCAATTAGTTTTAGATTTATTCTTCTTGTTTTTAGGCAAGGGTGCCGCCACCCTCTCTAGCTATAGGGAGTTGCGGCATACCTAGGTATTTTACAAGGAGATTTCGCCCCCTTCTAGTTCTGTAAGTATTCTTAAGCCTCTTATGGATTTTCCTAAATCCATGAGTAGCTAAATTCTTAATACTTCTAATCCTTCGGTGAATTCAATCAATTAAATATGGTGAGATTTCTGTGTTTATAATTTGGTATTTTATTCTTGATAGATAGCATGTTAAACTCTGTTTTATTTCATGATCTTGATTTTTATTGATTTACGCAGCCGATAAAGAGATAATTTGAGAGATCTATTGCTAAGTCAGACAGTATTGTTAGTCGCACAAGTCTGATTGTTTGGTAGCGAATTGATGACGATTAGTAGTCACTCAATGGGTTTTGCATGCCAGTGATCAGATTTATCTGGTTGTTATATGGTTTTACTTGTTAAGCATGTGTGAAAGAACTAATTAAATAGTTGATCTTTATGTTTTGTTTCTTGGTGTATCTTTAAGCCTTAACCGGTAATTGATTTGTTAAGATAATGAAATGGGTAATTTAAGCCTTAACTGGTAATCTTATCTAAATAACATGTTAGGATTTTCCTAGACCAGTTATTATCAAGGATTTAATATTAAATTTATCTTTTAAATCGAGTACCCATAATTAATTTGATTGTTTTCTACCATTGGAGAAGAAGTATGCTTTTTAATTATTGTTTTCTTTCTTAATTGCCATAGATTTAGATTTAATTTACTTTGTTTTGTTTCTAGTTTAATTGCTTTCTTTTTAATTGTTATTCTCAATTCCCTGTTTTTACGCATTGCTTTTGAGAGATTTTTAAGGATTGTATTTTTCGGATAATGTCTATCGTCCTTCTCTGTGGGATCGACCCCTACTTACCCTATCTACTTAGTTAGGATATTGTAGGGATTATTTTTATGATTGCTGACGACCGATCATAAATTTTGGCGCCGTTGCTGGGGAGGGAAAACTTTCTCCTGCTTTTTGCCAGGGAAGGAAAACTTTCTCCTGGTTTTTCCGGGGAAGTAAGGAATAGACTCATCTGAAAGACTAATCCTGAGAATTTTCTCTTGATCTCTGCGTTTTTGATCTAAAAAAAAATCATTTTTCTTTTATTTTTTCTAAAAAAAAAAAATTTGATTTTGCGTTTTTAATTTTTGTGTTTTGCGTTTTTGAAAAAAAAAGAGAGTTTTTACGTTTTCTGAAAAAAAAAAAATTTATGCGTTTTTACAAAAAGAAAAAAATATTTTCCTTTATTTTCTGTCTTTAATTTTAATTTTGTTTAAGAACTGTTGCTACTAATATTTTCTTTTGAGTTTTTGAGTTATTCTAGGAAGTTGCATGCCAAACACAAGAAGTAGTGGTATAGAAGACTTTGAATTTGATCCAGAGCCAGAAAGAACACTATTTTCGCTAAGGAAGGAGTAATCAAATCGAAAACAAGAAGAGGAGTCATCTAATTCAAGTTCTCAATCCAATTCTCCTAGATTTGCTGCTTCAATATCGTCATAAGACATGGCAAACGAAGGTCCTAAAACCCTGAGAGAGCTTTCTGCACCAAACGTCAATGCCCAATGCTTAGCAATTCGATACCCAGATACGACTGGAAACTTTGAGATCAAATCTGGATTTATTCAGATTTTACCCAAATTTCATGGTCTGTCTAAAGAAGATCCTCATCGACATCTTACATGTTTTCCAGATTGTCTGCGCGTCAACAAGTATTCAAGGTATCACTGAAGACCAATTCAAGCTAAGAACTTTTCCGTTCACTCTTGTGGATCATGCAAAAGATTGGTTGTACCTCTTACCAACTGGTTCAATCACATCTTGGACGAGCCTTAAGAAGTTGTTCTTGGAAAAGTACTTTCCTGCTCATAAAGTATCAAGTATAAGGAAGGAGATTTGCGGAATTAAGTAACGCCATGGAGAGACAATGCACGAATATTGGGAACGTTTCAAGACACTATGTGCGAGCTGCCCCAATCATCAAATCATTGAACAATTGTTGATCCAATACTTCTACGAAGGATTACAACAGTTTGACAGATCTTCCTGATTGAGCTAAAAAAGACCCTATTTTTATGCCTATTTTACTATGTTTTTAGACCCATTTATGCTTAATTATATGCTATTTTATTAATATTTGTGTTTTTAGTCTTTAAGTGATGTGAAAATGAGAAATTGTTATTTTTCACTATTTTTGTAGCTATTTTGATGACTTTTTACACAGATTTGAGCAAAACAGTTTTGAGCATAGATTTGGAGATGCGAAGTTCGTGTTTGAAGACCATTTGAAGATAAATTGGAGACTTGAAGACCATTGGAGATTTATTTCATGAGGAAGAATTGAAGAATTGGAGCTTTAATTGAAGACAAGTCATGAAGAAGCCCTCAAGCTTTGGTATTTATGGATAATTTATATGGGAAGATACTCAACCCATATAAGATATTAATTGGAATTAAAATCCCAATTAATGACTCCTAAATCCAAGGAAATACCAAAATCCCGTAGATTCCCGATTCTAGTCCTAACAGGATTAGGATTCGGGAGCAGTTTTGGTAGAAAATTCATAACTTTCTGCTCAGACCTCCGTTTGAAGCCCATGAGTACTCGTTGGAAAGCTAACTCCGAGATCTACAACTTTCCTTTGAAGTCCAAGACCCCGTTCTGCTGTTTTCAAGTCCGAAAATGCCGTTGAAGTTTCTGCACGAATTCAGCAAAATTTCAGGATCCTATTTTAACTTGGATTCTACTCTAGGATGACTTTTAATTCAACTTGGACTTCAAGTTAGACACTAAAACCGGCCTAGACTCCTTTCCAAGTTAGGATTGGAATTCTTAGGGTTAGTTCCACTATAAATAGGCACCTCTTGTATCACAAATCACACACCAATTCACATAATTCTCTTTAGATTTATTTTCTAGTTTTTCTTCTAGTTTTTAGGCAAAGGGTGCCGCCACCCTCTCTAGCTATAGGGTGGTGCGGCATACCTAGGTTTTTGTCAAGGAGATTTCGCCCCTTCTAGTTCTGTAAGTTATTTTCCCGAATCCATGAGTAGCTAAATTCTTAATACTTCTGATCCTTTGATGAATTCAATCAATTAAATATGGTGAGATTTCTGTTCTTATAATTTGGTATTTTATTCTTGATAGATAGCATGTTAAACTCTGTTATAATTCTACAATCTTGATCTTTATTGATTTATGTGGCCAATAAAGAGGTAATTTGAGAGATTGTTGGCTAGATCAAATAGCGGATTG
>AWUE01014150.1:0-22092 GCA_001974825.2 Corchorus olitorius
CTTGTATTTACTTTTCATTTGCAATCAAATAACAAAACCTTGTTATTTTTCCTTTCATGAATCAAGAAAATATCCTTTTTTACAGCAATCCTTTTTATGTTTTCTGAATCTGGAATCAATGATTTAAACACGTTTGTGTGACTTTGATTCAGGACTCGCAACTCGTTTGATTTACTTTATGTTTGCTGCACTCCAAGCAATCCTTTACTTTTCACTGCACTTTTCTCAATTTTACTACAAAATTGAACATTTTATTTTTACTTGCATCTTTTTCTCAATTTTTAAGACAAAATTGATCTTTTAATTTTCATCGCACTTTTTATCAATTTTTTGACAAAATTGATTGGCACGCTCAGTACCCTTTCACCAAGAACTCCAAAGAGATTTTTTGGCGCGAACACAAGCTTATGCAATTTTGTCCAAGCAATATTCTGTTGTCCATGCTTGGCAACGTAAGACAACTCAATATGATGGTTGGAAATTTGCTGACAAAAAACCGGGCTTCCTTGCAAGACTTCCAAGGACATGTAAGAAGGTCGATCAAAACGAATAGGGCTCCGAAATTGAATTCCAGGAATCAAATCGTCACTAAATTGAGGTTCAAAACTGGAAAACTGACTTTGAGGTTAAATTTGAAATGATTATAGTGCGAATTTGATGTGGATTCTTCGGAATAAATTTTAGCTCAATGAATTAGATTTCATTTGGTTTTGGTTTCACCTGATTTGGTTGAGTATTGATTGAGTTATGCTCATTTTCCCCAAGCTTTGCAAATCTGAAAATGGTAGAACCATTTTGTATTAGTGCATTTTAGCAGCCTTTTTCGAGGGGCATATCTTAGCCTTCATAAATCCAAATTAAGTCATTCTTGTACCCAATTTGTAGGGTTTTGAGTTCTCTACAACTTTGTAGAAGGAATTGAGTTGAGATTTTAAGTCTAAGATAGAGAAAAAGGGTCGTTTCTATAGCTGCACAGTTTTCACCTAAAAACAGGACACTTTTAAAATATTTTGGAATCAACCTGAAATATCATTATGATGGAGGAGGAATTTGAGGATGGTTCCTTGGAATAAATTTTAGTATAATGGATTGTCTTTCAAATGGAAGTGGTTTCGTATGATTTGGTAAAGGATCGAGCAAGATGTGACTGTTTTTGCGAAGTATCGCTACGTTAGACATTTGTTGTAAAATAGGGTTTGTCTAGAACTTTAATACCGTTATTTGTTCTAATTATCTCGTACTCCTAAATGTTTAGGATTCAAATTGAAAGGGGTTTATAGTACACCAATACAACTGGAAGGAAATTAGCGGGAGTATACGAAACTCCCGAACTGTGAGTGCTTAGTAGCTATCTTCATTTCATTAAGAAAAATGCTTTGAAAAATGCTCTCATGTTTTATAAATATTGTTTTTAAGAGCATGGTTTAATAATGTTTTCTTGAATGGTTTAAGTGCATGGTGAAATCTCATGATGGCCTGTTGCATGATTTGGTCTGTTTTGATATTTGATACTGGGTTTTGATGTTAAGTTGATTTGGTGATTTGAAATGGAATAAGTCTACTATTTATTTGTGAGGCTAAATAGAGGCTAATTATTTGATAAATGATTATGTTTGTCATATACTTATGAAAATTGGTTTTGAATGGATGTTTTAATATTGCTTTTGATATATATATATATATATATTATTACTTACTGAATATGAGTTAAGAACTTGTTGGAAGCATACGGGGACTCGTGGACTGGACGCAGTCTAGGGAGTACGTATGTCTAATTTGGTGGTATACTAGCTAGAAGTTGGATATTTTAGGCGGACCATGGTTATTGTGTTAAGGATCCACATGGTTCGTCGCTCCAGGCCCGACATGCCATATTTATATATACCGGTTCGGCGTGTGCATGAGAGAGCTAAATTGGGTGTGTTGCGGCCACCACGCAGTACCAGACCCAAGCCAACGTCAGGGGAACATGCTTGTATTTGGAAAAATAAGAAAATGACATTTTTACTGATTATTTGATGATGACAAAAATGCCCCTGACGGTTCCGGAGGTTGACTCGGACCAAGGTCACTCCGGATAGGTTTTATTGGCAGCTTATTTGTTTTATAAAAAGGAAATGTTTTGATGGCAAACCATTTTGGAAGCAGAACTTGGATTTATGGACTTGGTTTTTAGCCATTCAATTGATGGATTTATTTTCTACTTTGAATAAAAATGAGGCGAAACATATTTTAATTTACACATATATTGTTATACGGTAAAGGAATCCATGATTTTTACTGTTGATTTCTAATTTGACAGGCCATAATTGATTTGATACAAATGATTGTTTATTTTAGGCATGAATGCATGAGTTTTATTGATGATTATTGGTTTTATACAAATTGGGGCTATGGTTTCAAATGTACACTTACTGCTATTTTTGGCATGCAATATTAATGTGCGAAATATGATCTTTTGACGTATATGTATATGTTTTGAAATGCCTAGAGTTTGATACTATTTTGATAAATTGACTAGATTAAAGATGATTATCTTTAGTTTTGTAAATGACTAAAGAGCCCTAATGAAATCCCATATCTTGATTTGAAATTATGTGTTTTAGATTGGCTATGCACTTCACTCTTAATGCGGTGTTAGTTAGCTCTCTGTACTCACGGAGTATTCTTAGGAATACTCACCCTTTCAAATTCTTGTTGTGATTTCAGGTTAGTTAAAAGCGTTTCCTCGAGCGAGCCAGTGGCATAGGCTGTTATCACTGCTTTTAGAGGTACTTCTCACTACGTAACGGGTCCCATTGGCATTGTCTTAGCTCATTGCCATCATCGTGTCTTGATTCTTATTATTCATTATCTATTAACTCATTATTTGGATCAGACTATGTTTTTGATTGTTTGAAACTTTCATTGATACTATCAATTTTAATTATTCCGCTTTTACTCTGACTTGGAAACTACAGTAATTAAGATTTATACTCAAATCCATGTTTTATGTTGTTTTCGTACTGGTATCGTCGCTTCGTGGAACTTCGGAGCGCGTGACCGGCCGGCACGTGTTTCGAGGTAACACGGCGGTTGTCCGTGCTCGACTTCCGGGTCGGGGCGTGACATTATGTGACTTAAATTGAAAATTCTAGGCACTTTATTGAACTCAAATACAAGTCTAGACCTTTAAATGAACCAAAATACAAGTTATCATGAATTAAAGCCATTTCCTTAGTTTAATATAAACTTAAAAGAAGATTAATCTTTTAAATCCAACCTTTGATTTTCAAACTAAGATTAATACAAATAGATTCACTAATCCCTCCTTGAGTTGACTTTTAATTCTAAGAAATGAGATCCTTAAATTCAAAGCCTAGATTTTAAAATAAAAAATTAGCTCAATATGACATGAAAAATCAATTATCAAGCTAATTTCCATTTTAAAAATTTAAGCTTTAAAATCAAAGGTTTCACTTTTATACTCAAAATCAACTCAAAAGTGACCATGAATCCATCTTCAAATCAATCATGTTTAAAAATCAAAACTTGAAATTAAAGACTTGAATTTTCTTTTAAATTTAAATTAAAATCCAAAGGAAATGATCATAAATAAATTCTAATCATCTCTTACTCATCTCATTTCAATATAACCAACAAAAATCATAACTTTAGCATGAAAACAAAAATAAAGGGATCATAAATCAACATCCACATTCATCCATTTTCCCAAGGATAACAAAAACTACCAAACACCAAATAAAAAAAAAACTCAACTTTTAAACAAAAGACTTACTTTTAGCCTAAATCTCAATTTCCCATACTTTATTAATAAAGAAACAATTATTCTAAACTAGAAATCCAAAATCTTAAACACATTTATCAAGTTAACACCTTTGAGACCAAATCATTGTAAACACATGACTACTCAAGAAATATTTCAACTTAAATCAATGAAAAACATAAAGCATCAAAAATCAAACCTTAAATTGACCAAGACAACAAACATGGGACACTAATTTGCATGATTTCGTAGATTAAAGGATTAAATTAAAAAGGAAAGGAAAAAAAAACCCTTACCAATAAAACATCGTCGTTTGAGAGGTGAATGGCTTATAAGCTAAAGCTCTTCTTCCTCGCACATTTCTTTTCTAACCCGAGCCTTCCCCCTTTGTTAACCTAGCGGCGCCGCCCTCTTCACCGTGTTTCCCACTGTCGACGCCAAACCCGAGCAATCCTTTTCCATTCCTTCCTTTTCCTTCCTTATCTTCTCTTCTTCTCCCTTCAGTTTCTTCTTCCACTGAATCCGCACAGACTCTCCCTTGAATCTTCAAATGAAACCGTCAAGGAAGCTCCAATTCACCAAATTGATACCCGATTTGAGATCCCCATCCCTTTGAGCCTCAAAGCCCTCAATAAATTCGAAGAAAATGAGTCGATTTGGGCTTGAAAAATGACGAGCAAGATTGGGTCTAGGTTTTCGAAGAATGCGAGAACAAAGTTTTTCTTAGGTGATGTTTTGAACAAAGGGTTTTCTTCTTCAGGTAAGGTATTTTCCTATTGTTTTTTTTTCTTTTTTCTTTGAGACTCAAGAGAGATTTTTTTGGAGAGAATTGGTTCTTGCGATGGCAACTTTTTTTGTTCTTGATGTGAGAGACTGTGAATCCCTCAAGAGTAAGAAGGAGAGGGTTCGTGCATGAAGAAAAGGATTCAATCCATTAAGAAAAAGAGAGAGTGTGAGGTGAATCTTTAAATCCGAGAGTAAGAATCAAGTGGTGAGGGTTGTGTGTGTGTATCCGTTTTTTTTGGGTCAGAGTTGAGAGGGAGAGTGAGCCTTCCAGAGTGAGGGAGACTGTAAGTCTCAGATTTTTTCTTGTGTGTGTGATCAAGGTGTTTTTTTTGTAGGAGAGGGAAGAATATCAAGAGTGTGAAGTGTGTGAGATTCTCTGTTGAATGAGAGAAGATGAGGGTAGGAAGATCAGAGTCCGAGAGTGTAGAGAGTGGTGTTTATTCAGAGAATTTAGTGTGTATTTTCTTCCTTCCTTATCTCCTTTCAGGTTCAATGCATAGAAGCATTTTTCTGTTCTCCACCCTAACAGCTTTTTTTTTTTTTGTCTCTTTCCAGCTAAATTCTCTAGACCCGTCAAGATAGGATTAAGGAGGAAATAGGTGTGTACGTGTTTGGAAGAATGGTGAGTTGTTTTCTCTTTCTGTAACTGTTTTTTTTTCTTTGTAACTGAGCTGCCTTTGCTTGCTAAAAATGATTGTGTGATGTAACGAATGGACCCCTATGCCTGCTAGTAACTAAAAGAAATGCTCTACGTTAGTTATATATATATATATATATATATATATATATATATAAATGCTTCCTAATTTGTCAATGAGTTAGTTTGCTGAATGGGTACATTTATTGATGATGGATGACTACGCTAGAATTAAACTTATTGCTATGATAAAATGCAATGGAGTGTTTGCTAAAAATAAAATGCTGACAATGTTCTTCTTTTTGCGTTTTCATTATCTCTTTCCGAAAGATGGATGTGTTTACTTCAAAATGGAACTAAGTAGCTTAGACTAAGTAAAAATGCATGAACTTAAGACTGAAAAGGCTGTGAAAGTTGCTGTTGTTGATCCTTTGCTGGTACTAACTCCGACTGCTAAATGACTCTGTTTTCTTGCTTGAGCTTTGCTTAATTCTCTTGCTGCACTTGTAATTGACTTTTGCTTGCTTTCATTTTGGAATTTACCTCTCCATGTTGCTGCTTTAAATCCTTGGTGCATGCTCTGTGTACTACCATTGCTAAGATCATTTTCAAGTATTTGTGCCTTTGCGAAATTCAGTGTGGTACTGCCTTGAGTTTTGTGCCTCTACTGTTTTGGTGTGATATTACGGTTAGACATTGCCTCGCAACTATAATTCCACATGATTTTCATTCAGTATGCTTGGCCTTGATAACTTCATTTTAATTCCTTGCATCACTATGGGCATCCTATCTCTGCATTTGAACTTTTGTTTGTCCATAATGGCACACATTCTTTCTATGCACCCTACTAACAAGTTCAACTTTTCAGGAACTTAAGACTAAGCACACTTGGGAGTTTCGGAGCCGAGGGGAAAATGAAACAATGTGCCTAATGTTATGGTCTGACGAGAACCAACTGCAAAAGCAAGGATGAACACCATATCTTGACAATTTGAGAGCAAGCAAAAGCAATAAGGAAAGGAATCTAGATGCATGTCCATATAGGAAATCAGAGGCTCTCTCATTAAAAAGGAAATAAAGTGCTCTGTCAGTATGGTGAAGAGGAAACTGCTTTTTTAGAGTCCTAAGAGTGGATCAAAATCTTTTTGTCCTTTTCTGAAATTGCCAATATGTATATAAACTTTACTACTTGAAAACCAAATTCTATTTTCTTTTTTTTTCAATTTTTTTAGGAGGGCAACCATAACTTGTATCCTATGTTTATTACAAAAAATGAAAATGCACATTTCTAGCAAATTATGTCTACACAATGCCTATGCAAATAAAATACAAGAAATAATCCATTCAATGTGAAGAGAAAGACCCATTAGGCCAACATGGACCTAACCAAATCAAATTTTGTTTCCTGCAATAAATCCATATTAACACAAATGATCAAAGAGCTAATGCCAAACCACCAAATATTGACTAAAACCATGATGCATGCTAATGCAACTTACTCAAATTTTCCATGTAAATTTAAAACCCCCTTTTTTCGTAATTTTTTTCAATGCAATCTAGATGACTAGAAATGAATTAGCTATTTTAAATTAAAGGTGGACTTGCAAATGACCAAAATGCCCCTGGACATGCAAATGACCAAAATGCCCCAGGATGTGCAAATGACCAAAATGCCCCTGGATGACCCTAATGCCCATTAAGAAATAAATTGACTTAAATTAAAGGATACAAGACAAAAATGAGTGTCTACAGATAGCATCATAACCTTTCTAATAAGTTCTAAAGCTTTTTTTTTTACTAACCTTAGTCCTTAGATAAGAAAATTGGAATCCTTCATTATCTATACTATATTAAAAAGTACTTTCACCTGTAAAACTTTTGAATCGCCTATTATGCCCTCAATTATCAAATATATTTCTATACTACCATTTAGATTTATAGTTTTACTCAACTAAAAACTCTAGTTTTATTTAATTAAATCTAATATCTTTATAACTATTTTATTTTACCATTTTACTATTTTACTCAACTAAAAACTCTATTTTTATTTAATTAAATTTAATATCTTTATAACTATTTCAGTTTACCATTTAACTACTTCAACTAGAAAACTTGATATATTAGAATTTTTTATGGATTGTTTAAACTTTTACAGTTTTTTTTAGAAATAAACTTTTACAATTTTATTCTACTCAAAACTCTATTTTTATTTAAATTAAATTCAATATTTTTATAAATATTTTATTTTTACCATTTTAATTTTAAAAAATTTGAGACTTTTTGTAAATTGTCTAATCATTTATTCATCATTTTTTGAAGCTAATTAAGTTAAAAATTTAATTATAGTGATTGGGTTGTTCCTATTTTTGGGGTGTGTATTAGTATAACAAGAATTTAAAGTTTTTAAAAATAAAAAGAGGAGTAACATACAATTATTCCCTTAATTCCTTTGACTTGTAAAGTTAGAGATGTCAATTAGGCGGGTTGGGCGAGTTTCGGGTTATCGTCATCTGGGACAAGTCAAATGAGTTAAGTAATTTTCTCGGCTCATTCGGGTTTTGACTCATCAAGGTTCGGGTCTCGGGTCAGATAGGTTCATGTTTTGGCGTCGGGTCAATTGGGTTTTGGATTTCTCGGGTCAATTGGGTCAGCCTTAAATTTTTTAATGTTTAATTCTTAAATTTATTTAATATATTTATTTAATCCACCACAGGAAAAGTTTAGCAAACTGCATATACGGCGTTAATTAATTTTAATTATTACTTTAATTTTCAATTTATTTAAACACGATGGATCACGTGCAACGTACGTGGAAGTGAAGACTAGTTGATAAAAAGAGCTACTAAAATTACTAAAGATGTAAGGTATTAATCATGAATATGTTAAGTTGCTAGATTAGTTGATATAGTACTATACATTTTTTTTTATGATCATTATAGTTATTTTTTCTCTTTTTTTTTGTAACCTTAGATAAATAAAAAAATCAGTAACATTTAAAAACACTAAAATTTACTAAAAATATAATGTTAAAATAAGTTAGAATATTATTTTTTGATTATCTGAAAAACTAAAACTATGTAAAAAGATAAAAGTACAAAATGGATTTTTAGTATAATTACAAAGCATAACTTATTAAATCGCTATTTTATAAAAATTAGTAAGTTTATTATTAACCAAAGTTTTTGAAGATTGAAAGTCAAATTGAAATTGGTGATCAATTGAAAATGTAATAAACGAATCATAAAAAAAAGAAGTTAAAAGCAACAGTGTGATGATTTCCACAAATCTGCTCGATTATGGGTTGCCACAAAAGATATATAATGTCATATATATTTCTTGATTTTTCATAATTAGGAAAGAACATAGCTTTTGAATAAATATGTAGAAAGATTAAAAGACAAGTTGAAGCACCACTTCATAAAAGGGAAGGAGAGTTCTTCATTTCTCAGTAACTCCTATGGGTGGAAGCATGGTATTGCTTTGTTTCGAATCAAGGAATGCACAATCGATCATTATTTTTCTTATATTGAACAAGTTTGAACTCTTATATGTGAGAGATTATTCACTGACCCATCCACTACATCAGCCATGGTCCGAACCACTAAGATTAAGCTAACTCAAAATAACTAATAAAATATAGCTCTAAATTAATCTCCAACTTAGTAGAATTTACATGATAAGTTTTAAATTTAGAACATTATTAGGTAGGGTTTTAGTAATTATAGAAGAACCTCTAAGTTTGCACACCAACCATAGAAGAAAAGAAAGAAAAGAATAAAAAGTATAATGCTATTAACAATTGAAATATGAGCTAACAAAGGGTGGAAAAGAGATGTGCGATAATTTAGGTTAATTCAATAGTCTTACTATCTTAGAAACTTTAGTTATCAAATTTCTTATGCAAGGGTATTAAAGAAGTTTAAAGATGTTATATTATAAAAGAACCATAATAACAAGAAGTGAAATCACGATTCTACTCTTCTAACCCATGGAAATGGGGGTTGATTAAGCTTTTTGCCTTTGATTTGTTTTGGCTTAATTGTCATTCCATCTTTCATTATTTTGCTCTCTTGGCCCGTCGGTTTCTCTTCTTCTCTCTTATTCGGACTCCTTCCGGTTTATGGACTCTCACCTACCCGATTGATTCCATGATTTACTCTATTTCCTGCTGGTCGGTTAAGTGGTTCCTCTCTCCTTCCATTATCTCTTGCCAAATTCATGCCACCTGGATTTTTTCCCTCTTTCTGTCTTCTCAACACTGCAGCCTGATTAATACCTCTGTTATTTCCCTTTTCTTCTTCCCCACTGTTCTCTTACTTCTGTTTTCATTTTCTCTGTTTTCCTCCACTGTTGTTCTCTTCTTTTCTGCTCTGGTGGGCCTTCATCCAGTTCTTCAGGTTTGTCTTTCCTCTGCTTTTCTCTGTTTTTTTCCTCACTTCTCTCTTATTTGGTGGTTGATTCCTCTTCTTGGTTTATGCTCCCTGTTTTTTTTTCCTCTGATTTCTCTCTCCTCAGTTTCTCTCATGGCTCTCGGTCTCCCTGGCAAGGTTTGTTATATTTCATCTCTGCTTTTTTTGTCGTCTCTTATCTCTTTTGATTTGCACATTTCTTCAAATGGTGTTTTTTTTCATTTCTTTCTCCATTCTTGGGCCCCTGGCTGTCTGTCCATTTCAGGATTCAATTGAGGTTATCCATACTCGGCTGTCCGAGCTTAGGCCTTCTCTCAAGGCCTATGTTATAGCAAGAGTGGTGAGGATGTGGGAGACAGTCCTACCTGGGCAGACTGAGCCTATCAATGGTGATCTGCTGTTGGTCGATGACATGGTTTGTTCATTGTGTTGCCTTTTCTGCGTTTCTTCTTTTCTGTACACCTGCAATAATTTTTTCATGTTTTGTTTTAGGGAGGTTCCATGGAAGTTGTCATCCCACATGATTGCATGCATAGGTTTAGAAATAAAATTGTTGAGGGGAGAGTGTACAAAATCTTACATTTCCAGGTTCATGATCGGAAGAAGAAGTTCAAGTCTGTTCCTCAGGAGTACACTATTTACTTCAGCAGCTCTACTAAATTAATAGAGGTTATTGAGAACCTTCAGATGTATCCTAGGTACTTTTTCAGGTTCGCTGCGATGGTAGATATCATGAAGAGATCAGAGAATGATCCAGTCTTTACAGGTCTCCTCTTTTATTCTTTTTCTTTCTTCATTTATTGTCTTTTCCGGGTGGTTTTTTCTGTTTTTAACTCTGATTGGTTAACCATTTTTAGATACCATTGGAATGTTTGTTGGGTATGGTGAGCCTGTTGCTGTGTTAGTTGATTCAGGCACCCGGACTTCTCATAAAGTTGATGTCAACCTAAGGCTGCTGAGGTCTTTTCTTATTGGTTTTGTGTTTTCATTTATCACTCACTCTTCGTGGTGTTTTTCAGGTGTTTATGATTCTGTATTTTGTATGTTTCTCACTCTCAGTGATGACATCTTGAGGGTGTCTTTCTGGGTTAGCCATATACAACATCTTAACCTTGCTGAGCTTGCTGCTATGGCTGAGAAGCCAGTATTTGCCGTCGCTGGCACCACAGTTAGGTCATATTCAGGTTTGTTTATGACTTATATATGGTTTTCATTTCTTTATGTGTCATCTACCTAGATCCCTGTTTTTGTTGACATATCTATGTCTGTTAAGCTGTGCATAAATATTTAGATTCATGTGTGTTCTTCATTGATGCCTTTTACTTAGACTTAGATTACAATGTTCATCTTATATTTATGTTTTTTTACTGCATACAGACACCAAGTATTTATGCAGCTCATCATCCACAAAAGTTTATGTCAATCCTGACATTGCAGAGGCTCAGGAAATTAGACAGAGGTTTGTCTCCTTCATGATTTGTTTTCTGCATTATTCATCTCTTATATGTTGTTGTGCGGGTTCTTTTGTTGGTGCCTTCTTGATTGTTTCAATTATTTTTTGTTTTTCAGGTTCAAGGATGATCGAACACCAGTTGTGTTGCTTACAAGTGACCAGGCTACGCAATCTCTTGCTTCAACTAATGCAAAGGATGCGACTATAGTCGAGTTGCTTTATCTTGATGTAAATAAAGCCCAGGTTTGTGTCTAGACTCCAACTGTGGCGCCATTACTTCTCCTTACTTTTAACCTGATTATATTCTTTGCTTTCTTCAACAGGGCCAAAAGTACAAGGTTGAGGCAGAGGTTATTGAGGTTGACACTACTAATGGATGGTACTATGAATGCTGCAGTGGTTGCCCTTTCAAAGTTCACCCTGCTAAGGGTGGTGGCTTTGAATGCACGCAGCATGGAGTGGTGACCCCTAGGCTGGTGTAAGTGGTTTCATCAATTTTATATTGTTAAGGTTTTTATATTTCCTATGTGTATGTTTGTTTATGCCATCATTGATATTATGGCTCACTTTACTAATTTGTGATTGATGTATGGTTTCTATACTAGCATGCAACTCACTCTTATGATCAAAGATGAGACCGCTGATGATTTCGAAGTTACCGTGTTTGGCCCTTTGGCTGAGAACCTCATTGGTGTCAACATTACTGCTGAGGTGTCTGATAGAGGTGTCCACCCCAACAAGCTTCCTTCAACTGCAAAGGATTTAGTAGGGAGTCAGTTCATTTTTATACTGGGTATGAGTGATCAAACGCTCAAGAGAGGCTGGCTGAAGTTTAAAGCCAACGCAAGCTGTTGCTGCATCTTTGAAGGGGAAGCAGATCATTGGCTCTGCATCTGACGCTGAATTGCCCACTGCTGCAAATCTGCCTGAGCAGCTGTTGGCATCTGATGATTCGCAGACATGTCTAGACTCTCCGTCAATTCCATCTGACCTGTTTGCTGAATTCTCCCCATTGAAGAAGATCAAGCAAGAGCCAACTCCTAATGATGAGAAAAAGGAACAAGAAACCAAAAAACGGGATCAGTCTCATTCGAGTGCTCAACCTCAACAGAAGATACTTCCCCGAGAATCAAGGGTTAAACAAGTGTCAGCCTCCTCATCCATCTAACATTTTCTGAATTTTCTGTATTCTTTATTTATTATTACCATGCGATAACTGAATTACCAATTGTTTCTCATATGCAGTGCAAGGAAATTGGTTAAGGACTGACCTTCATAGCTTCCTTGGATGGCTGATCACTGTCTTCACATCTATGGCCATTGAAGACAGCCTCTTTTCTGTTGTATTTTGGTTCACCTGTATAAGTTAAATGATATAAAAATATTTCTGATCATGAATCATGACAGATTCTCAATGTCACCTTATTTTGCTGTGTTATATGGACCAGGCAGAGTCTCTGTGTGTGATCTTTTTGTGACCTATATCAGACTGTATGTATGTAATGGTATTATGTAATGTAAATATACTTATGTTTAATTAACCAAGCTGACCTCATTTTGCACATGCGTTGTACATGAAAGCAATTCCTTTCATGCTTTGTCCCTTACCAAGGCAAAAAAAAAGGGTCCCTACTTTTATCCCGCTCTCATGTAGTCAGTCATTTTTTCCTTGGAAACTATCTCACCATATATATTTAAAAATATGTATCAAATATAAATCAACATATAAATAAATATATATAAGTCTAAATCAACAGATATAAATAGACAAATTATAGAAGCACCATGACAACAGGAAGTGGAATCACTCTTCCACTCTTATATAATAAATTTATTTATATTTATATTTCATAAATTATATATAAAAGAATCATAACAAGAGCAAGTTGGATTACTCTTCTACTCTTACATAAAAGAACCATGACAACAGAAAGTGAGATCACTCTTCTAAAATAATTTAATTATAAAATATATAATACTAATATATATGAATAGAGATTAGGAATCACAAGCAGAAAGCAAATTATATTTTGCCCAGAAACAAACATTCCCTTAATGCCTCATCTTAATTTCACAACAGACTAGCGGTGCTTAGTCTGCATTTATTGCACCACATGACAGTTGTTGGGACCTCATCCCACTAAGTATTTTGCTCAACTATATTCACCTAATTATCCATTGTTGACCATGGTCAGCTAATTTAACTCTTTTTCTGACTTTACTTTCTTACCGCAGTTTTAATCATCTTTAACTCACAATATCACCAGCTCTCTTTCTTCTTCATCTTCATTCTTCTCTCTCCCGCTATCAAAGTTTCCTCTTTTCTCAGTGGTGTTTACAGCAACCATCCTGTTCAGCAAGGTGCAATTACCTCACATTTATTTCTTTCTGTCAATGCTTTTATAATTAACTCAATTCCAAAACCAATTGTATCGTCCTGTGTTCAGTTTGAAAATAATATAAATTCATCTGCATCGGCAGATAATAATTTGGACAGACCGCTTACTTGCATGTTGGTTGACTTCTCATATTTGTCTATGTGTATGTCTTCATTCAATTACCTTATAATATATTATTCTAACTAAATACCAATGTCTCTCAATCTACATAGATAACAAATGATTCATCAATGCACTCGGTTGAATGTTGTGTTAGTTTTATAGACAAAAAATCATTCATTAATGCACTCAGTTTAATGGTGTGTCAGTTTTGTTGTCTGTAATTCTCATTTCTAACTTCCATGCTAAACAAATCCATGCTATTTTCTACATAATGCCACTCCATTCCCACGTGTGCATAACAAAAATTAATTATGATATATACCTGATTTCTGTCATCTCTGATATGTATGCACCAGATAAATATATGTAATGGTAAAAAAGAAAAAGGGACCTCCAAGGACTCCTCCTCCAGTTCAGACTCTGCAAGCTAGAGCAAACAGGCACTCAAGGGGCAGGATTCTTCGACAGCGAAAGAGAGGAGGCCTTCCTATAGGGCCTCCCAACTCTTTCTTCCTCTCATCTGTTGTTGGCAACGATGGAGAGCTCATAACTCAAGCATTTCAGTTTGCAACTGTACCAGGTTTGTCAGAGTCAATAAATTCAAGGTTTTCTGGGCAGATACCTGCCCCTTGCTCGACACACACCCCCTACTCAGCAGATATTGGTGCATTTCTCTTTGAGCGTGGATCATGCAGCCGCCAGAACACACCTCCATGTAACTTTGTTCGATCACACAATACTGTCTATCAAGCTGAAGCCAGTGGTATGTATTTAGATTCTTTTCTATATGTAACTAGCTATGATAGCATACATAACCAACCTTAATAATGTATTTCTCAATCTATTCTGAAGAACAAAATGCTGTCAAAGAAACTAGACACGGCCAATGCCAGGATTTTGCTTAGTAATCAATAACCTCTTCTCTCCCTATGAATGTTTTATCATATCAGTATGTCTATATATTAATTACCATCCTCATCACTTGCTTTTCAAATCAACGAAGAAACAGGTCTTCATCCGGGATTTCATCCATCTCCTTCCGATGTGCCTCCGATGAATTCTTCAACTCATAACAGTGAGTTCATTGGACAGTGTGTTTCTAATGAATGCGCCATATAAGACACGTAATGACCAATTCTCTTATGACAGGAACTATCTTTGCATATCAATCTTTCGGTGGCCTTGACACGAGGTGTCATTTTTGCAAAGCGCGCATGTGGATGAAAGAAAGTGTACAACCCAAGAAGAGAGTTGATTTCTCAGTCTTCTCTTTGTGCTACAAACAGGGGCAGGTCAGCCTGCCTGAGCCAAAGCCTACGCCGCTTTTGCTTGATGATCTCTTGAATCATGATACTGGTAGCTGGCATTCACACTTCAGAGACAACATTCGCGTCTATAACTTCCTCTTCCAATTTACTTCTTTGGGAGCAAAGATCGATAACACATTTAATGATGGCAGGGGTCCCTATATTTTTAGAATTGTTGGACAGACACCATAGAATTGGATCCTTGCTCCCACTACCTGGAAATAGACCAAAATTTGCTCAATTATACATCTACGATACACAAAATGAGTCAACAAATCGAATTGAGGCACTTATGGGAGGAGCAGACAGTATAAACAGAATCATTGTTGACAGTCTTATAACTATGCTTGATGGAGTTAATGAGATTGTGAAGGCGTTTAGAACAGCAAGAGATAGATTTGAGCAGGAAGGTTTCATACCTATGAAGTTGAGGCTCATCAGATCAAGGGACACCGACAACAGAACTTATTCGGCACCATCTTCTACTGATATAGCTGGCCTAATTGTCAATGATCCTGGTGTAAATGATGGAAACATGGACATCATAGTTGAGCATAAAACAGATGGCATGAAGCGAATCAGCAATGTCCACCCGCTCTACATGGCAATGCAATACCCACTCTTATTTCCCTATGGAGAAGATGGGTTCCGAGTTGGCATCCGATACGTTGACTCTCCTCTAAAGGAAGATGCAGCACGAAAAACAGTGAGCATGCGAGAATACTATGCCTACATCATCCAGCAGAGACACGACCAACATAATACACTCTTGAGAGGCGGGAGGCTCTTCCAACAATTCTTAGTTGATGCAGAGTGTTGTATCACTCGAAGCAGGCTTGCATTCATAAGGAGTAACCAGAAAAAAATTAGAGTTGACATGTACAAGCAAGTGTCTGATGCAATTCATGCTGGTGACACTCATGGGGACTCAATAGGAAAACGTGTTGTCTTACCTCCCACTTTCACCGGTGGCCCTAGGTATATGTACCAAAACTACCAAGATGCAATAGCAATATGCCGGAACTATGGTTTTCCGGACCTATTCATAACTTTCACATGCAATGGCAACTGGCCTGAAATACAAGCTGCACTATCATTCATACCTGGTCAACGGCCGGAAGATAGGCCTGACATAGTTGCAAGGGTCTTTAAACTCAAAGTTGATGACCTCATGGAAGATCTCATGAAAAATGACTACTTCGACAAGGCAATTGCAGGTTTAACCTCTGCATCTCATATAACATGAATAAATTCTTTTTTTCCCCATCATAATATTAACAATTTTTTTTTCAATGTGATCATAGTGACTTACACAATTGAGTTTCAAAAGCGTGGCCTCCCACATGTTCACATTCTCCTATGGCTTGAGAATTCTGCATCTTTTCGCACCCCAGCAAGGATAGACCAATTCATCTCAGCAGAATTGCCAGACAACCACACTGATTCTATCGGATATGAGGCTGTTAAGCAATTTATGATGCATGGCCCATGTTGAGACGCAAATCAAAATGCACCATGCATGGAAAAACACAAGTGTAAGAAGTTCTTCCCAAAAAAATTCCATGATGAAACAAAAGTTGATGATTCAGGCTACCATGTTTATAGAAGGAGGGACACCGGAATTGTCTGCAACAAAAATGGCATTGAACTCGATAACAGATTTGTTGTCCCTCACAATGTTGATTTAGTAGTTAAATACAGAGTGCATATCAATGTGGAGGTCTGCAACCATTCCAGAGTCATCAAGTATTTGTTTAAATATATTAACAAAGGCCCCGATAGGGTAAGAGTTATTATTGAATCTGATGACCACACAGATGACTCACCAGGATCACGCGAGAGCGCTGAGGGAGATGAGATTAAAGCTTACATGGATTGCCGATATTTGTGTCCATATGAGGCTGCATGGCGTCTGTTTGGCTTCCCCATTCACCACAGAGAACCAGCAATGACAAGGCTCCCTGTGCACTTGCCACACCAACACAATGTTTGTTTTCGCGATGGCCAGCCACTGCAACAAGTTCTGAACAGAATAGACATCGATAAAACAATGCTAACAGAATGGTTTATGGCGAACCAAAAATATGAAGCTGCAAGGGAGTACCTCTATGCAGAATTTCCAACCGCATGGGTGTGGCATGCAGATGATAGTGAATGGGTGCCTAGGCAAAGAGGAAGGGCTATCGGAAGAGTTGTCCACATACATCCTTCTGCTGGTGAACTATACTACCTCCGCCTGCTACTCAATGTTGTCAGGGGACCGAAATCCTTTGAACACCTTAGGACTGTTGATGGCGTTCTCCACCAGACTTATCAACAAGCATGTGAGGCTCTTGGTCTTCTCGGTGACGATAAACAATGGCAACATGCACTTGATGAGGCAGCACATTGGGCCAATGCAAAGCACCTAAGACAATTTTTTGTCCAATTACTCCTTTTCTCACAGGTCCACTAACTCTCTATTTATGCACACCTCTTAATCCATGTATATCTTTTATAGACACATTATTCTTTTCAATAATCCAAGTACTATGAAAACTATTGTTCATGAACTTTTCTGTCTTCTATTCATCTTAAAAGGTCACCAATCCTGCTGCTCTATTTGAGAAGAATTGGCAAATTATGTCAGATGATATCCAACACAGATTTGATATAGCTGTCAGGCTTCCGAATTATGCGTTGCCACCACCAGAGGCTCTGCGGAACTATGTTCTTCTTGCCATCGGAGACTTACTTGCACAGAACTGTTCATCCTTAGCCGAGAAAAACCTACCACAGCCAACCATGAACACAAACAATGCTAGCTATAACAGACTTATACATGAAGAACATGCATACAACCTGAGAGATCTACGCGATGAACATGATCGGCTATTAAATACACTTAATCCAGAGCAGAGAGATGTATACTTACAGATCAGACATTCAGTTGATAATTCACAGGGCCGCATCTTCTTCGTCTACGGTCATGGAGGAACCGGTAAGACCTACCTATGGAAAACAATCATTGCAGGTTTGTCATCACATCACAAGCAAATTTTAATTAGCACAACATTTACCACTCCTATAACTCATTAAAACCCCAAAAATGCTTACCATATACACTCAATCTTGCAACAGGAGTCCGATCATCCTCGAATATAGTTCTTGCTGTTGCCTCATTAGGCATTGCTTCGCTCTTATTACCTGGAGGAAGGACAGCGCACTCCAGGTTCAAGATACCCCTCACACCAGATGAGTGGTCGACATGTCAGGTCAAGAAGGGCACACAATTAGCGGCATTGCTTCAACAAACACACATGATTGTCTGGGATGAAGCACCCATGATCCACAGGCACTGCTTTGAGGCACTTGACAAAACGCTCCGTGACATCATGGCTGTTAGAGATGAGTCAAACCAAGATAAACCCTTTGGAGGATTGACTGTTGTCTTTGGAGGAGACTTTAGGCAGATTTTGCCTGTCATTCCACAAGGAACTAAATCAGACATCCTGGACGCTACAATATGCTATTCGAAAATATAGGATACTTGCCAAGTTCTCCAGCTCACAACAAATATGAGACTGCACCACCCCTCTCTTGATGATGCGTCAAGAGGTGAAATACAAGACTTTGCACACTGGTTACTCCAAATAGGAGAGGGAAAAGTCAGAGCTATTCCAAATCCAACAACTGAAGAATACAGTTGGATTGAAGTGCCTCAGAACCTAATGATCCAACCAACCAATGATCCTTTAGACGCAATGGCTGAAGCAATATATGGAGACCTTGAAAATCACTTTGCTGAACCAATGTACCTACAGGAAAGAGCCATCATAACTCCTTACAATGAGATAGCTAACAAATTTAACGCGTACATGATGGAACGAATACCTGGAAACTCCAAGACTTACCTCAGTCATGACTCAATATCCCAATCAACAACTGGGATTGATAACCAAGCTGACCTATACCCGCTTGAGATCCTCAATAAAATTACAGCCCCAGGAGTGGCTGACCATGAATTGATCCTCAAGGTGGGCTGTGTAGCTATGATGATGAGAAATATCAACCAGGTTAGCGTTTTATGCAATGGCACCAGGCTCATAATTCTGCAACTTGCACCCAATGTCATTGAGGGAAAGATCATAACAGGAGACCACCTTGGAGAAAAAGTCTACATACTCAGGATACTTTTCACAATCAAGGACAATCGTTGGCCATTCACTCTATGTAGAAAGCAGTTCCCACTTAAGGTATCATACGCAATGACAATCAACAAAAGTCAAGGACAGAATCTCAAGTTCGTCGGAATCTTCTTGCCTAAACCCGTTTTCAGCCATGGCCAACTCTATGTTGCCCTCTCTAGAGTTACCTCTTGCAAGGGACTTAAAATCTTGATCGTAGACGAAGAAGAGCAGATGACTAACATCACAAAGAATGTCGTCTACACGGATATCTTTGACAGCATATGGAATGCCCACCCTGCTACAGAAAATCAACCCCAACAACACCGACAACATGCAAGTCCTTACCCCTCTATGACTTACTTTCCATTCTGCAACATATGATAGCCATCAATCAATACACGAAGCAACTGCCCCTCTTTCAAAAAAATTAAATAGAAACCCAGATCTAAAACTCCACAACAAACAACACAGTTTAACCACTCAAGTAGCAAAATGTATACTTAAAACAAAGACAAATAATTGTCAGACACTGCAATCCAATTTTTTTTTGAGAGAAAAAAAACCCACCATTGCCAATCTCAAAACCCACCAACCACATTAAATCCACATGTATATCATCAATACCAATATATTAAAATACACATGCAAGCTTACAAGGCCAGCCGTCAATTACTCCATCAGAAATTGCCTAATCATCAATCCACATCAACTTCCAAGTTCACCATAAAAAGGTACCTACCTTTCAAATTTCTACCAACTTTCTCCCTCACATTAAATCATAATGGATCAACAAACAGGAAAAAAAGGCAACATTTAAATTCAAAACATGTGCACATATAATGCGTCAATAAGAAATGATAATCAAAACTTTTTACTTATTCACCTGCTTCCCCTTAATTCCTTACGCAACTTACTACATAAAAAAAATATTACTATGGAAATGACAACCGCACAATATACAGTATGATCCACAAATAGACCTCCAACAATAAAATAAGAAATTATAATACAAAATAGAATCCCACTCTTCCATAGCAGGGAGATTCCATTATTAATTCATCTAATAACAAAGATAGTGAGGGTATACTTCGCCAACTAATAAAGGAGAAATACGAAAAGAATGATCAACTTTGCAATCAGACATGTACCTCGACACGAGTACAATTCTTTCTCCCAATTTTTGGTACTCATATGGGTTGCTTTCACCAACAAAAACAAGAGCCTTACACTGCGACTTCTTCAACTCATCTACACCGTCTTCTCCCCTGCGTATAATATGCTTCACAAATCAGAAACAATGCCATTGCAGATATTTTACTTAGCTATAGAAAAGCAAGAAAAGAGGTGTGCAGTGTGCTTCCACATGCAAATTGATGTCAAAGTTTTACAAACAGCCACATGACCACAAGAAAGAAACCACTTCCTTGACTAAATTGAAACTTCCCACTACCACCAAATCCTTCACACTAAACTCGGAATAGTATCAGTAAGCTATACCATATTATTAATTGCTTGAAGGAAGCGCATCACATCCACATAACCACAACACCGTTATGAACTTACAAGATCATAATCAAATAGAGAAACCACTTCCTTGACATAATACCCATCACCTGCAGCTTCAATTTTCCTACAAAATTGAGAAAATAACAATAAATTATACAACTTACCACGATTCATCTACATACCAACTTCCACGAATCAATTATACAGAGCAGCAAACTAATTGTTGACACCTCATTTCCCTCTTCCGCAGATGTGAGAATTCTGACCCAGCTCTTCTGACTGCACCGGAATCTACAACCTAGATCTCCACACACAGACAAAGACCACCATCAACAAGGAAGACAATGAACAATAACCCCAAAAAGATATGGTCCTCTAACAGCTGGATCCATACCTCCAGCAAGATTTTTGGGTGACGTCTAAGCTTGAAGCAACCAAGATACCCTCAGAAGGCCTCTGCTCCACCGCCAAAGAAAGCAACTACCTTTTGTTTACAAGCTAGCCTTTTACAAACTGGCAACCCTTTACTTTTTGAGATCTATCTAATTTTCTCCCAATGCTGATATGAAAAAAATCTCACTTTTAACCACCATCGTCGACATTTATTCCCTCATCTTAACTCCCTCTAATGAATAAAAAATTACCATTATACAACCATTAAAAAAAAACACCAGTTTTGACCAATACTAATACACTAATCTCAGCTACGAAAACAACCGCTAAATCTAATTTCAAAATTCACCAAACCCAGCCCAAACTTTGTTATGAGACAACCCAATTAAAGTAACCAACAAAGAAGCCCACAGGTCCAAAAAAACAAAAAACCCCTCACGCGCAGCACAAGCGCGCGGGGGATACCTAGTTATATATAAAAGCTATAACTATAAAGAAATTCAATACCTTAATATTTTAAGAGTGTATTTTAAATATTTCTGCTAAACTAAATATGTATTAGACTGATTGTCTAATATATTAAATTATATCTTAATTTTTAAAATTAAAACCAAGGTTTATAATTAAAATGGTTTTTTTTTAATTATCCAAAAAAAAAATAAAATGGTATTTTTAAGAATTCCACTCAACGTTTATTTTTTCTCCCTTAATTTCCTAACTTCATTAATTTACAAAACAGTAATTCAACGAAAGTTTTAATCTACTTTTCAAAAATAACCGTTATTATTAATTAATTACAAGTATGGCAGCCTGCGCTTGCGCTGCAGTCATCTTTTTATTAGGGCTAAAAGTGTGTTACCTAAATTCTACTCCATCTCTAGGTAATTCATCAAAATAAAGCTAATATTCTACTCCTCCATCTCTAGATAATTCATCAAAATAAAATTAATATTAATTGTTGTTTGAAATGTATGTTGATTATCTAAAAAAACATAGTACGTTGTGGTCTCTTGATTGCAATTGTTAAATAAATAGACTCAGGTAGGTGGAAGAATTTGACTTCTACATAAGGAAGGCCTAATTTTTTGTAGTCAGGGAGCATGCATTGTTGTCGTAGGAAAATTGAATTAGTTGAGAGCATTTGCAGGTAGCATATGTAATTCAC
>AWUE01014151.1:0-22681 GCA_001974825.2 Corchorus olitorius
ATAAAATAAAAGAGTATTTTTAAATTTAAGTATCAAATAATATAATCAACAAATAAATCCAGATTTACCTCAAAATGTTGCGGTGAGAAGTGAAAACTCCCCACTTTAGGTTATGTCATCCTAAGGCGCTGCTAAATTAAATGGAAGGATTTTATCAACGTCCACCTGGAAATTTTAGGAAACAGAACAAAGTCCATGTGAAACCAATTCAGAAAAATGTTAAGGAATAAGAAACTCATCCAAATAGAAATGAAGACGAAAGTAAAACAGAACTTAAATGTCAATAGTTTACACATGAATCAACCATTATTGCAGATACATTTATAGCACCAATCCTTTAGAATTCCGGCAGAAGAGTTGAACCGGTAAATCCTAATATCCACACACAATTAATATGTAATTAAAGCACACTTAATCATAAATATAAAATAGTAAATTACAAAAAAGGGCAGTAGGAATAGTAAGGGAGAAAATTAATGGAGGGCCTTTTTAGTCACCCGAAAAATGTGAAAAGACCAAAAAAAGCCAAAAGGAGGCACCATATTAATCCTCAATTTGGCATTTAAGTAATTTCCATAGTCACTAAAAATAATATATAGTATATATATTATATATATGTTGCATCATTGTGTTCACTGATAGTATATAAAGTCAACATATTGTCAGTGCATTAAATATAAACTTTTAACTAATGTATCAATAAACATGGTTTTTATTTGATGCACTGTTATATATCGTATACAAGCTATACACTAGCAATGTATACAATATACAATGACAATGAAAAAAAAAATAAAAGAAGCAAATTTAAAGATTTAAAGGTCTTAAGTATAAACATAATTCTTATAATATATCACTTGCCAATTTTTCATGCAACAGATATATTATAAAATCATATTTGCCAGTTGATGGCCACGAGACCTTGCAACATGACAACAGTAAATTCATCTGTAAAATTTATTAATGAAAAGTTGTACAAAATTATTAATGGAGGAAATTATTGGAGGAAATTAGTTGAATTTTGCAGCTCCAAGGCTCTCTCATCAAATTGTGTCAAAACTCAGAGCTTGAAAATCAGGAGAGCATTGAAAAGGGGACAAAAGATAGAAAAATTAATACAAGTAAAGCAGGATGATGCCACTCCTTGGTATTGGAGAAGATGCTTTTGTGTGGTTGCAGATATATTCACATTCGAAACTCTAACTGCATCAACCGGAAATCAACCAAACAAATTGTCTCTTGAGTTAGAGTTACCAAAGGGGGGATTATGTACTACACCAGCTTTCTGAGAGTCTAAACTTGAATACTGAGGAGAATGAACCTTCCATGGCCAATTGTATCAAGTTCAGAAGCGTTGGTTTGGCAACTATTTCTAGGTTTCTAACAACAAGCGAAAGCTGAACAACTATTGCAGGCCATGAAAATTATAATAAAGACTGCCATTAATCAAGTGAGCAAGGAAGGAAGGCAAGTTTTGTCTATATATATCCTAGTCCTAGTCATAGGTTCTTATCTACAAGACTCTTGTGTTCTGTAATCTGAATAATTCCAAGAAAGTGGAGGAAATGTCCACTGATTTGAACATCACATTTGCAGGAGTCTTATGTGCTCTGCTACCCTTTTATTGCTGTAAATTTACAATCATTTAGAAGATAGTTGATGATTAGGAATCTAAGTTATATTACATTGTCCCTTTTTATATAATTTGTTATCTTCTAACTTTTATCTGATGTGGAAGGTGGCTGTTAATACTCTCTCAATCGTGGTAGTTTTGCACAACTATATCACTGAAGTATGTCCAAGCATCAGATGTGCGGCCTCTCTCAGTATTGGAAGACACATAATTAAACTACCTTCTAAACTTAATAAAATCCAATGTCAAAGAAAAAAAAAACTTAATGGAATCCAGCGAACATACTTTTGAAGTGGTTCATCACTTCATTTTTGATAGGACAAGGTCAATAAAGCAGGACCTTAATTGGATGTATGAGAAAATGCTATGATTTCTTCGGTTTATTTCTAAACCTTTCAGTTGTTTTTTCATGAACTTTTATATTGGATCTATTTATGTTCATTGCCTCTGATGATACTGTTCGCGCCAAAAAATCTCTTTGGAGATCTTGGTGAGAGGGTACTGGGCGTGCCAATCAATTTTGTCCAAAAATTGATAAAAAGTTGCAAGTAAAATAAAGATTGAACTTTATGTAAAATAGAGTGCGAGGAATGTAAAGATTGATTTGAGTGCAGTAAAACATTAAAGGATTTGCTTTGAGTGCAGCAACATAAAAGTAATCAAACGATTTGTAAATCCTGAATCAAAGTCACACAAACGTGTTTAAATCATTGATTCCATACTCAGAAAACAAAAGATTGCTGTAAAAAGGGTATTTTCTTGATTCAAATGAGAGAAATAACAAGGAGTTGTTGTGTTGAATGCAACAAGCATGTAAATACAAGAGGAAAAAACTTGTAAGAACAGGGTTGACAAGATTAATAAAAATAAATATCAAGTGTAGAACTTGATTAACAGAGGAAAATGAAAGCACAGGGCTCGGGGGCTTGATTTGATTTGCACTGGCAAGTTGTTTTTGTCTTGGAGAGTTGTGTGTGAGTTGTGCTGGGCTGTTTGAAGGGGTTTTAAACGTGGAGCTTGCTGCTCTTTATATAGGGGGCGGCCTGCTAGGGTTTGTTGCAATCCGACGGTCCAGATTAACTCCCTCTTGATTTATCTTGATCTTCTGATTTAAATCCTGATTTTGAATCCCTTAAATCAAGGAAAATTCAACCAATTCAGCTAAGGAAGAGTCCAACACATTTTTGACTTTTAAATGTGATAATTAGCTGAATTAAATGCTGAATTTCGGAATTAATTGGCTCCAAAAGTCTCGTGCAGCAAGCAGGGGCGGAAAACCAAATGCGGAGTGGCCAAATGGTGCTGAAACTAACTCCAAATGCCACGAAACTTTAAACTTGATCAATTAGACATGGAATTAGGCTAAATATCATGTCACTAAGATCATATAACAAAATTATGACAAATCGATCAAGGCAATGGCTTAAACTGGGGTCATATAGCCATACTGTCCTTAATTGAATAAAAGTGAAAAGTTACGAAAATATTTGAACATGGCTCAATTTCTCCATCTAGAATCTATATTTCATGTGGAATAAGTTTTATGCTAATGGTGAAGTTGCCATGCAAAAATCGCCTTGGGATTGGATTCTGTCCTTAATTGCAAAAAATGCAAAAGTTACTTATGGGCTCGAAATGAGCTGAAATTTGGACAGAGTGTTCTTCATGATATTATGAACAACTTTAATAAAGGAAGAAACCCCAAATTCATTCATCTTTAATCTCGAAACTCAAACCCTAATCCCCTTGTCCTTAATTGAAAACTTGTAAAAAGCTTAACCCGGGAAGGCTTGAATCCAAATTTAGCTACATGGGCCGGCCTGACCCAATTTGTATAGTAAATGGGGCGGCCCAAATGACTTTCTAAATAAAAATTACCTGATTTGCTTAATTTCCATAATGTAATTAATTAAATTAATTATGAGAAATTAAATCAAAAATCAATCCTTTTCCTAATTGATTTTGGCCTAGGGTGGATTAAATCCAACCATTCATAAGACTTAAGAGATTCAATCTTGGCCATCCATTATGAGCAATTACCAAATTACCTTGGGTGTAAATCATGGTATAAATAGATACCTCATTCTTATGAATACCAGGGTCCAAGGAGCAACTAACGATTTGAAGTATCAGTAGATGGAGCCTTTGAAGTCTGAGTTGCTGAAGCATTTGAAGTATCAGTTGCTGGAGCATTTGTAGTCTCATCAGATCCATATATCATCAAATCTTCGCCAGGTGGTATATTTGATATGCATGTCTCACAAAACCAGAAGGTGGCGTTTTATCAAGATCAAGATGGAACATCTCTTGTGATAGGAATGGCCGTAGTCATTGCCTTGCAGAATCCCTCCTTCGTCCATCATCTCCACATTGCAACAGCTTAACAATATTTTTCGAGTGCCGCAAAAATAGGTCAGGTCCTCCGCAATTGGATATTCTCTCACAAGGTATGTCTTCTGTAAAACCCCCTGACTAAGTGCCTCAAGTTCTGGATGTTCCAACAACACGTTCTTGTATACATAAAACACATCTCCGAAGATCTCATTGTATATTTCACTGCAGATGTCATCATTGTTGTTCAAGCCGTCAATATAAAACTCTTGCACCCCATCTTTGTGGCTGCGACGGACGATGTGGCCTTCAACCTCTACGCCTCCCATTTTTGACAATATGGTATCCAACAATGCAAGATTACCACATTGTTTCCGAGCAAGATCTCTCAAATCTGGTCTAATCATCTTACCTTTATCCTTTAGGATATCAACAATGGCCTTCGCTACTGGTTCTTGTTTCTCTAGAGTATGTCTTTTAGTATCAGATACATCAGTGAATTTCTGAATGTTCTCATTGGCTGCAGCTGATTTGATCTCTTTTACAACCTTTAGAGACTTTAATGTAAGCATATACCTCAGTAAATCCCTAATTGTAATCAGATTACTTTCGCTCCAATCTCGGCAATATCTAGTGATGCAGTTGAGTTCTTCACACTGCAAATCTTCAATGATTTTGTCAATTTCCACGCTGCAAAGTTTTTCATTTGTATGAGAATCAACATTTCCAGGACCAAACTTGTAACCCCATCTACCAAACCATGTATGCCCATAGGCAACTCCATGTAGCAAATGGAGCTCCATATCATGCTTAGTTGAATCATCCTTGAGAAAAATTTTCCTCAAGAATGGAAGAGAGGTGAAAGAAAACACAACATTATAAATTCACACCATCAATGATTAGATACATATCAAATCTTCTTTAGCTAATTGATGTCTAAGGAGGATGGAATCTGATAAGGATAACGATGATCTTAAATCTGATATTAAAACTACTCCTAGATAATTCTTGTTTATTTCAGCTCTTTATCTTATTGTATTTTATATTGATGTAAACTCTTGTACTCTACACTAGTATAAATACATATACTCTGTTCACTTTGATATCAAGTGCAACAGAATTTTACCCAAACACATCAAACTCTATCATGGCATCCGAGCCAGTTCTTTCCTCCACCTCTTCCGCTGCTCTCTCCTCCTCCTCCTCTACCTCTTCCGGCCACACAACAACCTCTTCACTTGGCTTTTCCCTATCAACCACCAATGCCGAAACTACCAATTTCAATCATCATGTTCAAGTGCGATTAGATCACAATAATTTCCTTCTCTGGAGGTCTCAACTTTTACCCGTAATCAGAGGCCACAATTTGATCGGGTACATTGATGGAAGCTTGCCTTACCCATCTCAAACCATTCTCAACACTCCAACAACTGAATCTGCCACCTCTGAAACTCCCACTCTCGTTCAAAATTCTCAATTCACTACTTGGCAAAGGCAAGATCAACTTCTCCTAGGCTGGATTCTTTCTTCTTTAACTGAACCAGTTCTTGCACAGGTTGTTGGATGTACAACCTCTCACTCCCTATGGACCTCATTGGAAAAACTCTATGCAAATCAATCAAGGAACCGTATCATGCAGCTCCATCTTGAACTCCAAATTACAAAGAAGAAAAATCTGTCCATCTCAGATTATCTCCAGAAACTCAAAACCGTGGCTGATAATCTTGCCATAGCTGGTCATCCAGTTTCTGATCAAGACTTAATTCTTCAAATTCTTGCAGGTCTTGGTCCCGAATACGATTCCTTGGTGGTTTTCGTCTCTACTCGCAGTGAGCCAGTAACCATGGATGACCTTCACAGCCTTTTTGCTAGGCTACGAGTACAGGTTGGAATAACACACACTCTCTTAGCCGATTACAGCTAATATTGCAACCAAGACAAACTCTTCTGCTCCTAGGCCACCACGTAATCAAGAACGTGGTAGAGGATTCTTTCGTGGTCGTGGCAGAGGCCGTGGAAGATCCACTCCTAGCTTCAATTTGAATACTTCAAATGGAAATTTCACCAATCGACCTCAGTGTCAGGTCTGCTCAAAATTTGGGCATTCTACATTAGACTGCTTCCACCGCTTTGATCATGGATATTAGTCTTCACAAACCACAAACTCATCGGCACTAATGGCTTCTGCATCTAGCGTCTCCCAAGATGATGATTGGTATCCAGATTCTGGTGCTAGCAACCATTTGACTGCAGATGTATCCAACATGTCCATTCACTCAAAGTACCAAGGGCATGATTGTGTGAAAGTGGGAAACAAAATAGGTTTGCCTATTAAACATGTTGGCTCTTCCAAACTCCCCTCCCTTAACCGCCCTCTATACTTAAATAATGTCCTTCATGTTCCTTCTATCACAAAGAATTTAATCAGTGTCTCTCAATTTGCTTCTGACAATAATGTTTATTTTGAGTTTCACTCTTCTCATTGTCTTGTTAAGGATCTATTCTCGGGCCAGGACCTTCTCAAGAGCGTTCTAGATGATGGTCTCTATCGACTGCTTCCCATTCCAAGCTTTAGTCGTGGAACGTGTGTCTTCTGATCTTTGGCATCAACAGTTGGGTTACCATTCTCCTAGGATTGTTCAGCAAGTTTTTTCATCAAATAAATTGCATGTTAAAGGCAACAAGTCTTTATCTTTTTGTTCCTCTTGTCAATTAGGAAAAGCTCATTAGTTGTCTTTTCAATTATCTAGTTCTGTTTCTGATAATCCTTTTGGATTTAATTCATTCAGATGTATGGGGACCTTCTCCTATTTTATCAAATAATGGACATCGTTACTATGTCAGCTTCATTGATGATTTTAGCAAATATACATGGATGTTTCCTATGTCTCAAAAATCTGAAGTATTCCAGATATTCAAAAAATTCCAAATTCAAGTTGAAAATTTCTTCAATCGAAAGATTAAATCTGTCCAAACAGATGGGGGGGGGGGGGGAATATCGCAATGTCGCCACCTTCTTAGAGTCAAGTGGTATTCTTCATAGAGTACCTTGTCCCCATACACATGAAAAAAATGGAAGAGTTGAACGAAAGCATCGACACATTGTTGAAACAGGTCTGACTTTGCTTTTCAATTCTTCTGCACCTTCCTCTTATGGTACGATGCCTTCTCTACTGCTGTTTTTCTTATCAACCGTCTTCCTACACCGACTTTGAAAAATAAAAGTCCATATGAAACTTTGTTTCACAAAATTCCTGATTATAAATTTCTTAGAGTTTTTGGCAATGCATGCTTTCCTTATATTCGACTATTTAACTTTAATAAGTTGCAACCACGATCATTAAGATGTGTTTTTCTTAGGTACAGCTCCAAACACCATGGCTACAAATGTCTTCATCTACAGTCTGGTAAAATCTTTATCTCCAGACATGTTATTTTGATGAGCTTTCTTTTCCTTTTTCAGAAGTCTGTTCCATTCAGAATCTTTCGAGTCCTACCACAAGTCTGCCTCCTTCTAGTTCAATTCCAACTGTTATGCCAGATATTTCACCTATCTCTCAGTCCAAAACGGTATCTTCCTCTAACTCAAGTTCCTCAAGTCCACCTTCCTTTCTTCAGTCTCTTTCTCCGAGTGTATCCTCCTCGTCCCAAAGTGATGTTTCATCACCAACAAGTCATGATTCTCATCAAGTCTCGATCCCTTCTCCTCTTCCACTTCCAATAACAACCAAAACACAACCCATGGTAACAAGAAAAGATGATCAAACTCGGAAAAAGAAAACCTTTCCTGATAACGTTGCTTACTCTTGCACCAAACACCCTTTTCCTCCAACTACACTAACCGAAACTGAGCCTACATGTTTTATACAGGCAAACAAGATTCCGTCATGGAGGTCTGCTATGGTTGATGAGTATAATGCTTTACTCAAAAATGACACTTGGGTTCTTGCCTCATTGCCTCCAGGTAAAAATGTAATTGGCTGCAAATGGGTATTCAGGTTGAAAAGAAAATCCGATGGCTCCATTGAAAGGCAAAAGACAAGACTTGTTGCCAAGGGATTTAATCAAGAAGAAGGTGTTGATTACACCAAAACTTTTAGCCCTGTTATAAAACCAGTGACAATCCGAGTTGTTATCACTCTTGCTCTCAAACATGGTTGGTCATTGAGACAACTTGACGTAAATAATGCTTTTCTTCATGAATCTTTACAGGAAGAAGTTTACATGACTCAGCCCCCTGGTTTTGTTGATTCAAGTCAACCAACGGCAGTATGCAAACTACAAAAAGCAATCTACGGTCTCAAACAAGCTCCACGAGCTTGGTTCCAAAAGCTAAGTTCTCGTCTTCTTGAACGGATTCACTAATTCAAAGGCTAATTCTTCAATGTCTATTCATCATACAACAACCAGACTTATCATCATTCTTGTATATGTTGATGATATAATAATCACTGGCTCTGATAATGGGGCAATTACTTCACTAGTCTCTGATCTTGACAAGTCTTTCAAGCTGAAAGATTTAGGGCCTCTCAACTACTTTCTTGGAGTTGAGGTTCAATCATGTTCTTCTGGCGTGGTTCTTTCCCAGCAAAAATACATTCATGATTTGCTCAGTCGCACAAAGATGGACGGAGTAAAGCCTTGTAACACACCTGCTGCGACTTACCTTCATCTTTCCAAGTATGTTGGTGAGCCCTTCTCTGATGTTACTTTGTATCGAAGTACAGTTGGTGCACTGCAGTATGCTACCATCACAAGGCCTAAGATTGCCTATTAAGTGAACAAAGTCTGCTAATTTATGCAAGCACCAACCCAAGTTCACTGGACAGCAGTGAAACGAATCCTTCGCTACCTAAAAGGCACCAGTCATCTAGGTCTTCATATGCAAAAATGGAAATCCTCACTTTGAATGCTTATTTAGATGCGGACTGAGCCAATTGTCCAGATGATCGAAGGTCCACTACTGGGTACTGCATCTTTCTTGGAAACAATCTTGTGTCCTGGAATACCAAGAAGCAATCAACTGTGGCATGATCGAGTACATAAGCTGAATACCGTAGTGTTGCTCATGCCACTACTGAACTAATTTGGCTACAAAGTTTACTATGTGAACTTCATGCTTATCTTCCTGTTGCTCCAACTCTATGGTGTGACAATTTGAGCACAACTTATCTTACAACCAATCCTGTTCTTCATGCTCGAACCAAGCATATTGAACTTGACTATCACTTTGTTCATAAGAAAGTGGCAAATAAGACACTGGATGTTCGATTCATCTCTTCTTCAGATCAAGTAGCTGATATTTTGACAAAGCCTTTGTTCTCTCCACGATTCACTCTCCTTCGAAACAAGCTCAAGGTTTTTTCATCACCCATTCGTTTGAGGGGGAGTGATAAGGATAACGATGATCTTCAATCTGATATTAAAACTACTCCTAGAAAATTCTTGTTTATTTCAGCTCTTTATCTCATTGTATTTTATATTGATGTAAACTCTTGTACTCTACACTAGTATAAATACATATCCTCTATTCACTTTGATATCAAGTGAAACAGAATTTTACCTAAACACATCAAACTCTATAAGAATCTATCTCTCAACTGTTCTCAGACCATATTCATATTCCCAATATTAATAAGAACAACCTTTTTGCTGCATAAATATTACCGTGCTTTCAGTATTTCACACATAGTGTCCCATGTGTCCATGATTTGTCTACCAGATAGCTTGTTGGAACCCCCTTTCAATCCATTGATCCAGAGTAGATGACCAACCCCGCTACAGTGATACACACCGTGCAAGACATGTGAGTTATCTTTTGATAGCACATCCTGTGTGAGAGGTTTAGTCCAATCTTCATCTTTGGTTATCACTAGATGGTAATTTTTCTTGCAGATTAAATGGCTTCTCCACCCTAAACAACAATAAAAGAAAATTTAAAGGACTGATCGAAATCCAAGTGCTAGATTCTATTATAAAATAGAAAGATATCATTATCTCATCAAATCAAAAGTTATAACAAACAAAATTGACCTAAACAAGCCAAATTAAAAGGCAGAATTTTGTCTAGTATGTGCAAAATCAATTCCAAGCTTTTGTTAAATGCATAAGGTCGGATAATGGTCAAGAGTTCAATGTTCCCTCATTTTATCAAGAAAAAGGTATTGTTCATCAGATCTCTAATGTTTATACACCACAACAAAATTCTGTAGTTGAAAGAAAGCATCAACACATTTTAAATGTGGTAAGAGCCTTAAAATTTTGAGCAAAATTACCTGTAGCTTTCTGGGGTGATTGTGTTCTTCATGTTTATCTCATTAATAGAATACCTAGTGTTGTTCTTAATAATGTTTCTCCTTTTGAGTTATTGTTTTGCAAAAAGCCTGATCATGATACTTTAAGAGTGTTTGGTTGCTTAACATATGCTTCAAATCATTGCTATGTTCAAAACAAGTTTGACACTAGGTCTATTAAATCTGTTTTCTTAGGCTTCTCTCCACGAGTTAAAGGTTATAAGTTGTATGATTTACAGTCTCATAAGGTGTTTCATTTGAGGGATGTTCATTTTTACGAGAATATTTTTCCCTATTCTATTCCTAGTAACAGTTTGCAAGCTCAAAGATCAAAAGCTGCAAACAACCTTATTCTTCCTGTTCTTGGTCATTTTCCAGAAAATTTCAACACAATTGATCCTTTGGGGGTAAAAGTGCCTGACACAAGGGAAACTAATGATGAAACTATGTTCCATAACTCTGTAGAAACAAGTTCAGATCATTCATTGCTTCAGATTCAACCACTTGTTCATCAGCCTGATGAACATATTCATGTTGTTCATCAGGAAAATTCAGAAAACCCAGAAAATCATACTCATTTGGAGTCACAGCAGATTCTAACTTCAAATACTCTACATGTTCTTCTAGACACGTAAACAAATTCTGAATCTCAAAACACAACTCATACAGCCTTAAATCCTAATTCATCAACTAAGGAGGAGTACCAGAATCAAAACAAGGCTTGGTCATTTAGCAACCTTCAAATGTGGTTCTTTTAGGAACTAGTCCAGATCCTTTACATCAAGTCTTTACTTATGACAGACTTTCCACTTCACATCAAGCTTTTTCTGTTTTGCTTGATCATGAAAAAAAACCTAAAACTTACAAAGAAGCTGCAAGTAGTTCAAACTGGCAGCAAATTATGAAACCTGAGATTGAAGCACTGGAAACTAAAGACTAACTGATGAACAAATTAACTCATATGGATAAGATAACTAACATTAGTTAACTAACAGAATAACTAACTTCTCTTAATATCTAACATCTTCTGAGAATTCTCTGAAAAGAAACTTTTAAGCAACAACAATTACGATTTAAAGAGTTCAAGAATTAAAGAATTAAACAGACAGAAAACAGAAAAGGAACTTAAGCAATTAAAGAAAGAAAGAAAGATGTAGAAAGGAAAGAGGCAAGGAAACAAACAGCTACAAAACAGAATTAAAGAACAGAGAAAAGAGAAAAGAGAAGGTGAAGAGGATTATAACAACCTGGTGAAGGAAAGATATCATCATTTTATCAAACCAAAAGTTATAACAAAAAAATTGACCTAAACAAGGCAAGATATCGTCATCTTTTAAGAATTCTCTGAAAAGAAACTTTTAAGTAGCAACAATTAGGATTTAAAGAATTGAAGAATTAAAGAATTAAACAAGAAGAAAACAGAAAAGGAACTTAAACAATTAAAGAACAAAGAAATAGAAAGGAAAGAGGCAAGGAAATAAACAGCTAGAAAGCAAAAATCTATAACTACATATAAAAGCAAGATACAAGGCCCACCTCTCACCAAATGATGACATGTGTCCCATAGCCCACTCCCAAGGTGCTCTCTTCATCTGACAAGTGGCGCAATGTGGTGCAAGAACCGAAATTGGGCTTGGGCAATGGACTTTTTGCTTTATTCCTTGCCTATTGGCCTTGCTCCTATATATGGGCCTCATTAGCCCTCTACAAACTTGATTAATACTAAGCTTTTGTGATATTAGCCCCCTACAAACTTAATTAGTATTGATCTCTATTACGATTACTTACCTTACTTATACTTATCTTATTATATGCAACTATAATAATACTCCTAATTAACTTCACTCGATAAATGTTATTTAGTATCTATGATTTATTTCATTGTTATTAACTAATTTCATGTTAATTAACTTCACTCGATAAATGTGATTTATTAATTAATTAATTCATCGTTAGTTCTAAAGAGGCAAGAACTAACAGACTTCGTAGGGTCCTGTTGAGAAAACATAAGAAAAAGAACTTTGTCATGGATCATCTCCCTTGTCAGGTTGAATTAGAGAATAACTTTGTTGCCACCCTTGTCCCAAAGGCTTCTGGTCATTCTAGGTTTGGCGATGCTAAGAAAGTTGCCCAGGATGTTAGGCTTAATGCCCTGGCTGGTCTGTCCCCTGCAGAGTCTTCTACAAATAGGCTTGGTAGAGTGCTCAAACTTAGAGAGCGTAGGAATAGAGTCATTTAAAGGAATGCCCCATCTATTTCCCGTTTACATTTACTTCATGTCTCTAGGTCTTCGGTCTCAATATGTGTTTCTTTTCCTAAATCTTCGTGTGGCACAAATGTTTTGGGGCTTCTTTCTATGATACCAGAAGTATCACGTTTCGAGATCACCGTATTGCCAAGTTCTGAAACCGCAGTTGTTGCTATGTCAGAAATCTCGCCTGACAATTAGTTTTTGAATATATGATCGTGAAATTTTTTGTTGTTTAGGTTCTCCATGAATTAGTGTTTTCCCTGCTCTCATTATTAGTTGATAAATGTTCATGCTGTGATTGTCCTTTCTCGCTTGCAATGTTGAGTTCATGTGTTGTCCACTTCGTTTTGAAACTCTTTTAATGTCTAATGTGTTTTTTAGTTGGATGATGTGTATCTTATTTTATTGGGCTCATGATTACTGTTTCTGGTCGTATATCTCTCGCATACTCAGTGCTCTGCTACTGAGTGTTGTTTGACTGTCATGGTTGCTTATGTTGCTATAAATTCCTTATATTTGCATCGATATATTGTTTCGTGAGACTGATTCTCTTTTTCCTTTCTTCATGCCCCCCCTCTTATTTCATATTCGAAATTCATCTCTTCTGTTGCATAAAAATTGTCATTGTCTCCGATTGGAACACCAGTGGTTCAGCCTAACGAGGCTAGAGCGAATAGTTTGAGTAGGAAGGCATGTAACGACTCAAAAGCTCTGTCTCCTAAGGGTTCTGGTGCTAGAGCCTCAATCGTGCCTCATCAGGGGGAAAGAATGTGGATTGCTCTTCAGGTAATCCACTTCACCCTGATGCTGCTAGGGCAAATAGGCTGTACAGAAAGTTTAAAAAAAGCTTGGGGGCTCTGTCTCCTACAAGTTCCAATGTTGATGCTGCAGATGCAATCTCTTCGCTAAGTCCTACATCAACACAACCTCTCACCATCTCTGTCGCTACCGAACACCTGCCTAAAGAACACATCACTGTGCTCCCATTCACTGGTCAGATGGTGTCAATTATTCCTGGTGCCATGAGGCCAAACAGTGGGAATTGGCCAGTTCATCCTTCTAGACATGTTGTGATGTTAGCTGCAGGTTGTTTGGGCAGCAAATGTGTTGATGCTGCAATAAGCATTCCTTTAACGCCACCTATAAGTGACACTTCTAATGTCTACAACCAGCGCCTTTCATTAGGTTCCAATCAACCTAGGAATGATGTTGTCCAACCCCGGGCGAAGAGAAAACTTACATTCACAACTGATGATCAAACACTCGCTGAGCACCCTCCTCTTTACTTTGTATCCAATGTTGATTCCCATTCAAGCGATGCTGCAAAGGTGAACAGATCCAGGCGGATGACTTACCTTAAGAACAAGCAATCGCCAATGCAACATGATGAGTGTGTGCAATGTTCTGACAGTTGTGAGAGCTCATATCTTGATGATATTCTATTGGACCCTCTCTTGCCACCTGAGTTTGAATCTGGTGCACCTTGCATTTTGGATGTACCCTCATGGAAACATATGACACTGTTGAGATGGTACCAGCTCCCTTTGTGCAGAGAGATAGTTGTCTTCCAAATCTATATGTATCAAATGCACACTTGATTCTTGATGAGTCCTCCCATAGTTCATTTACCTATACAAATACATCGGTCCAGGTTCTGGTGAGATTAACTTTTCTTACTTTTTGCATTGGCTCAGTTTGCTGAAGTTAATTGTTGAATGTGCTACTCTTTACATCTGTTTTTGAAACCCTGATGTAGGTCCCTCGAGTGAGAACATAAACAGTGGTACTACATGCTCAGCGACCATTGGTAGAGCTCATAAAAGTATGCAATCTTTACATGGTTCTATTTTTTGGGTGCTCAGTTCTATATTAATTTTTTTAATGTACCTTCTTGTCTTCTTTGATCCTTGGTCTGATCTCTTCCTTTGGACATCGTCATTTAAAATATGTCAAACGTGTTGCTTAAGTGTCTAGCATAGCAATTTTTACCTTGCATTTAAAGAACTTATCTCTGCACAAAGTTCTCATTTCCTTTGTTTCTGTTTTGCAGGAGGATGCTTTGAACAGTTGAATTTTGGAGGCCCCAGCTGTGTTTGCTCATTTTGTGGAGCTCACATATGGTATGGTGAGCGCGTCAACATAAATCGAGACACAGACAACCTGGTTTTTACGTTGTACTGTCGGCAAGGGTCAATTCGACTGCTGAGTACAAGGCCTATGCCTCCTCTGTTAAGTCAACTGTTGGATCCTCGCGGTCCAAGACGCTGTCGGTTGTTCAGAGATAATATAAGAGTGTATAATGCCCTCTTTCAATTGACCTCTTTTGGTGGTAAAATAAATACTCCCTCTCATTCAAAATAAGTGAAACATTTTAATTTTTGCAGTCTTTCAAAGTAAGTGAAACAATTACAAAACCAATGCAATTTTACTCTTTTTTCCATATATACCCCTAAGTGCTAATTAAGGTGGTTGAACTTTTAAGTGGTCTTGGAAAGTTGGAATGGGAGAGAAGATTTATTAATTAATTGTTTATAAAGGGTAATTATGCCATTTTAAGTGAGTTTTTACTAAATTTAAAACCAACTAATCATTGCCTTGGTTTGTGTAATATTCCTAGTGTTTCACTTATTTTGAATGGGAGGGAGTAATGATCTTAACAAACAACCAGGGCCCTATGCTTTCTCGCTTAATGGGTTGTGCTATCATCAAATGGGCTCCCTATTACCACCTCCGGGCAAGATGCCCAGGTTTGCATAATTATACATATTTGACACTGATAGAGAGGTGCAGAACCGAATGGCAGCTCTCTTTGGGGACCAATAGCCCGATGGTATAGACGGTCAAATCCTCCAGGACTTACAGGCTATGCCTGATGAAATCAATAGTGTTGTCAAAGTATTCCGACGTGCACGGGACAGACTGGTAGAGAATGGGTTTCAGCCTATGAGGACTAGGTTCATAAACACACGAACTCTTCACGAAAGAAACTATGATGAACCAGGTTCAGAGATTGCTGCTCTTCTTTTTGGTGATTTTGAGCTATGTGAAGCAGATAAAGATATAATTTTTGAGCATAGTAAAGAGAGCTTGAAACGCATCAGCACTCTGCACCCACTGTGCATGGCATTCCAGTACCTGGTTTTGTTCCCATATGGCGATGATGGGTTCACTCTTGGCATCCCCTATATTGACTCCCCCATTAAGAAGGCGACAAAGCGCCGGTCAGTGACAATGCGCGATTTCTATGCTTACTTAATTCAACAGAGGGATGTTGATTTCAATATGCTGCTTAGGGGAGGCAGGTTGCTGCATCAGTTTATAGTTGATGCTTTTTCATCTATTGACCTTGGAAGGATCATCTATGATAGAGACCATCAATCTGAACTTAGGCCCGAAATGTACAGCAATGTTAGAGATGTCGTTGCTAGGGGTGACGTTCAAGGCAATGACATAGGAAAAAGGATCATTTTACCAGCTAGCTATATTGGGGGGCCTCGATATATGTACCAAAATTACCAGGACGCAATGGCTATATGTAGATACTTTGGCCATCCATCTCTATTCATCACTTTTAATTGCAATCCTAAATGGGATGAAATACAGGAAGCACTGAATCTAATCCCTAGATAAAGGCCTGAAGACAGGCCCGATCTGGTCTATAGAGTCTTTCGTTTGAAGGTTAGAGATCTAATCAACGACTTGCTTAACGGGAAGCATTTTGGCAGTGTAATTGTAGGTTAGCAGCTCAGTGTCATTTTTGTGCTCTTCTAAGTCTTTGTTTGATGGTCTCAGGTTGTTTTGTCTTTCTTCTCCTTTACAAATGTGGCCTATGTTGATAGTATGTTTCTCTGATGTTTGGTTTTTATTTAATTGGCCAGACTGATTCTGCCTAACGAATTGACGGTCCAATGAGGCCTAATGTGTGTGTAAAATGTCTTTTTCTTATGCCTATGAGTTTTAACTTCAATGTGTACCTTTTCATATTATTATTACTAATAACAAAACCTGTTTCTCTCTATCATCATGTTTGTTGCCATGCATTTTGTTGCAATTCAATTATTACATTGATATTTAAATTAAATGATAACTGAACAAGATGCAAAAAAATCAATCACTTTCGTTTACCTTGGAACTGTGTCATGGCTCATGCTGACTGTGGCTAATGATTTTTTTATTTTGCACATTCTTCTGTGGCTAGATCCAAGTTCAAAGTGGACCTCAACCGATGAAAATATTTCAGCAGAGCTGCTCCATCCACAAGAAGACCCTGTTGGCTATGATGCGGTATTTAGCTTTATGATGCATGGTCCATGCGGTGTTGCAAATGGAAGTGCTCCTTGCATGAAGGAAGGAAAATGTTCCAAGTACTTTCCAAAGTCTTTTCAGTGTAGTACCAAAATGTTCCAAGTACCTTGATTTCGGTTATGTCACTTACTGAAGAAGGGACCTAGGTGTCACAGTGAAGAAGAGTGGGATTGAATTAGACAACCGGTTTGTAGTTCCGCACAATGTTGATCTTATGGTTCGTTACCAGGCACACATTAATATAGAGATATGTAGTCCAATAGCCGCTATTAAGTATCTTTTCAAATACATCAACAAAGGCCCTGATAGAGCCAGGATCTCAGTTGAGCAAAGTAACCAGCTAGGCATAAATGGTGAAGCCTCATCCGAGGTTGTTGTGGATGAGATCAAGATGTATCTTGATTGTAGATATGTGGCTGCACATGAGGCCTGTTGGCGCATTTTTGTGTTTGATATCCACTTTCGCGATCCTGCTATGCAAAGACTACTTATTCATCTCCCAAGGCAACAAAATGTCTTCTTTTCTGATCGTCAACAGCTGCCGGATGTCCTGAGCAAGCCTGATGTCAACCGTACAATGCTTAATGAATGGATGAAAACTAATCGCAAGTTCCTTGAGGTACACTCCCTTCTTTATGCTGACTTCCCCACTAAATGGGTTTGGTTAAAGGACCTGAAAATATGGAAACTGAAGGAGAAATGGAGGACAATTGGCAGGACTATGTCTGTTCATCCAACTTCTGGCCCTTTATTCTACTTGAGACTCCTGCTAAATGTTGTCCGTGGTGCAACGAGTTTTAATGATCTTCGCACTGTCAATGGAGTCCTATACGATACTTTCCAACGAGCATGTGAGGCTTATGGTCTTCTGGGAATGATAAGGAATGGAATGATGCTCTTAAGCAGGCTGGTGAAACTGCATCTTCAGGCAAGTTACGATTGCTATTTGTTATGATTTTACAGAATTTTCAGGTTGTAAACCCAACAAGATTCTTTGAGACAAATTGGAAGCTGATGGGTGATGACATCCAGCACACTCTCAGACTGAATTTGAGGGCTCCTCGTTTTACTCTTGATGATGCTGATTTGAGGAGCTATGTTTTGGTTGCTCTTGAAGACTTGCTGCACAAAAATGCAAGCTCCCTTCCAGATGTGAACCTCCCTCTTCCACGTCCTAATGACAGAGACATCATTGAAGACAGACTAATCCAACAAGAACTAGATTATGACAGAGATGAACTACAACAATAACATGCAATCATGGTTTCTGGACTTACCGAGGAGCAAAAGAGAATTTATGACGAGGTTCTAAACTCTGTGCTTGGTAATGAACCAAAATTGTTCTTTATGTATGGCTATGGTGGAACATGGAAGACTAATCTCTGGAATACCATCATTGCTGCCCTAAGATGTAGATCTATGATTGTCATTGTCGTTGCTTCTTCGAGAATCGTGTCTCTACTTCTACCAAGTGGAAGGACAGCTCATTCCCGATTCAAGATCCCTATTGAAATTAATGAATGTTCAACATGTCAAATCAAGAAAGGGCATCTCTTATTATCTGAGATGAGGCCCTGATGATCCACAGGCACTGTCTCGAGGCACTTAACAAAACCCTTTCAGATATCCTCTTTGATGGTTCAGACACCAGTACACATGGACTGTTCGGAGGAAAGACATTGCTCGAGGGTGGTGACTTTAGGCAGATCTTGCCGGTTATTCCACAGGGATCAAAAAAAGACATTATTTCTGCATCGATTTGCAATTCTTCTCTTTGGCAACACTTCAGAATATTTACTCTAACAACAAATATGGGGCTTAAACGAGACAACCTTAATCCTGATGAGAAGGAAGGACTTCAGCAGTTTGCAAGTTAGTTGCTCTATATTGGAAATGGTGATGTCCCCTCCGTTGGGCACTTGGATGATGGAGAGGGACGTTCAGTTCTGATTCCAAATTTTTTGCTCATCATGTGTGTTGGAGATCCAATCCAGTCTGTTTTCAAGACGTGTATGATGATTTCTCACTCAAGTTTAATGAGCTAGATAATCTAAAAGAAAGGGCTATTGTGACTCCCTACAATGAGACATTTGATCAAATTAACTGGTACGCACTAGATTTGACCCCTGGAGAATCAAGGACCTATCTCAACAGTGATGCCCTATGTAAATCTTCACAAGGTACAATTTATGATAATTTGGTCCATTCTCCAGAACTCCTCAATGGTCTTCGATTACCAGGCATCCCTGACCATGAACTTAATCTTAAAGTTGGTTGTGTTGTTATGTTGCTTAGGAATGTTAATCAGGCTGCTGGCCTGTTCAATGCTCGTAGGTTAGTCATAACACAAATGGCACAAAATGTTGTTGAGGGAAAGTTCCTTGGCGAGGGTGACAATGGAGAAAAGGTTTTTATACCTAGGATAACCTTCACAGTGAAAGATAAGAAGTGGGATTTTGATATCAACCGGAGACAGTTCCCTTTGCGTCTTTCTTATGTGATGACTATAATTGCCGATGATGGGCTTCTGGGCGCACGCATTTGGTTGTTCCCGACTCTACCTGGGCGCCCACATGGTTGTCTTAAACACCCATTTGATTTCCTTGAGAACCCAGGTATGTTGTGTCATAGCTCGTAACCTTGGCATGTCTTCTTGCCTTGAACTCGTCTTTGCTCCTTTGCCCTGAAAACTCTAAGTAATCAACTTTATGACTTTGATAAGCATAAAATTGACTCTTTAAGCTCTTCAATCACGAACATATTGGCTCCATTCTTCATCCAAAACATCCATGGAAAATACTTGTGTCATAAATCATCCAAAAAGGCTCTACAAAGGTACAAAATTGATGATTTTGTACTTTTCTTCTTGTCAACACTTATGAACACAAATATAACCAATATAAGGCATAATCAAGCATAAAATACCCAAAAAGCGTAGGAAAATGACCATAAAAAGATGTATAATTTTGGTCTGATCAGGCACCAATTGGGATTTTAACTCCAATTGTGGGCTTATATGGGCTGAGTATTATCCCATGTAAAACATCCAAAATTCCATATGGCTTCAGGGCTTCTCCAAAATAATTCTTCATTCCTTCGCGATTAAAGCTCAATCCTCAATTCTTGCTTCTTGAAATAATTCTTCAATGGTCTTCATAACTTGAAATTATCTTTAATTAATCTTCAATAACGAACTTCGAATCTCCCAATCTTCACTCCAAATTGCTAAGTCCATATTTGTGTAAAAAGTCATCAAATTAGCTCCAAAAATAGTGAAAAACAACAAGTTTCCACTTTTCTTCTCTTCAGGACCTAAAAACACAAATACTTACAAAATAGGGTTAAATCACACATAAAAATACCTAAAATCATAGAAAAATGATCATAAAAATAGGGTTAATTTTGGCTTGATCACCACTCATGAAGTAACATAATGAACTTTGGGTTAATTTATTTAGCTTTTCCACTCATGAACTTTTTTAGCTTTTGTTCGGTTCTTTGCTCTGTTTTAATTTGTTTAACAGGCCTTAATCTCATGATCAATTTAGTGATAAGTTTATAATGGAACAGATTTAAGTGGTTATTAATCTCTCCTTTTATTTACTCATCAATTTATAATGGATTAATTGTTTTGGAATTTTATGATTGGATGTGATCTTAGAAGTTTTGAGATTATTGAAAGATATTGATGACTGATTATGGTGTCAGCCTTATTATATGTGGATTTTCAGGTTGAAAGGGTTTATGGTAAAAATTAACATGAAAAATTTAATGAATTAAGTCTTGACAGAGGATAATATAACAGTTATAAGAAGTCCGAAATTTCCTTTTTTGTCTCCCATTTTTCTAGATTTGTGTACTTTGTTAATACACCAGCTGATTGAGCCAAAAACAACCTTATTTTTATGCCTATTTTACTATGTTTTTAGACCAATTTATGCCTAATTATATGCTATTTTATTAATATTTGTGTTTTTAGTCTTTAAGTGAAATGAAATTGATAAATTGTCATTTTTCACTACTTTTGGAGCTATTTTGATGACTTTTTACACAGATTTGAGCAAAGCAATTTTGAGCATAGATTTGGAGATTCGAAGTTCGTGTTTGAAGACCATTTGAAAATAAATTGGAGACTTGAAGACCATTGAAGATTTATTTCAAGAGGAAGAATTGAAGAATTGGAGCTTTAATTGAAGACAAGCCTTGGATAGCCCTTAAGCTTTGGTATTTATGGATAATTTATATGGGAAAATACTCAGCCCATATAAGATATCAATTGGAATTAAAATCCCAATTAATGACTCCTAAATCCAAGGAAATATCCAAATCCCGTAGATTCCCGATTCTAGTCCTAACAGGATTAGGATTCAGGCGCAGTTATGGTAGAAAAATCATAACTTTCTGCTCAGACCTCCGATTGAAGCCCATGAGTACTCGTTGGAAAGCTAACTCCGAGATCTACAACTTTACTTTGAAGTCCAAGACCCAGTTCTGCCGTTTTCAAGCCCGAAAATGCCATTGAAGTTTCTGCACGAATTCAGCAAAAATTCAGGATCCTATTTTGACTTGGATTCTACTCTAGGAAGACTTTTAATCCAACTTGGACTCCAAGTTAGACCCTAAACCGTCATAGACTCTTTCCAAGTTAGGATTGGAATTCCTAGGGTTAGTTCCACTATAAATAGCCACCTCCTGTAACACAAATCACACACCTTCACATAATACTCTTTAGATCTATTTTCTATTCTACTTCTAGTTTTAGGCAAGGGTGCCGCCACCCCCTATAGCCATAGGGAGGTGCGGCATAGCTAGGTTTTTATCAAGGAGATTTTCGCCACTTCGAGTCCTGTAAGTACTCTTATGCCGCTCATGGATTTTCCCAAATCCATGAGTAGCTAAATTCTTATACTTCTAATCCTTTGGTGAATTCAATCAATTGATATGGTGAGATTTCTATACTTATAATTTGGTATTTTATTTTTGATAGATAGCATGTTAAACTCTGTTTTATTCCATGACCTTGATTTTTATTGGTCTATGCGGCCGATAAATTGATAATTTGAGAGATCTATTGCTAAGTCAGGCGGTACAGTTAACCCTCGAGTCTGATTGTTTGGTAGCGAATCGTTGACGACTAACCTCGCTTCGATGAGTTTCTCATGCCAGTGATTGGATTTTATCTGATTGTTGTATGGTTTTATTTGTTAAGCATGTGTGAAAGAACTAATTAAATAGTTGATCATAATGCTTTGTTGCTTGGTGAATCTTTAAGGCTTAACCGGTAATTGATTTGTTAAGTTAACAATATGGGTAATTTAAGCCTTAACCGGTAATCTTATCTAAATAGCATGTTAGGTTTTCCTAGACCAGTTATCATCAAGGATGTAATATTCAAATTCATCTTTTAAATCAAGGACCCATATTCAATTGGATTGTTTTCTACCATTGGAGAAGAAGTATGCTTTAATTATTGTTTTCTTTCTTATCTGCTATAGATCTAGATTTAATTTACTTTGCTTTGTTTTCTAGTATAATTGTTTTCTGTTTAATTGCTTTCTTTCAACCTCTGCTTTATATGTTTTGTTTTGAGATATTTTAAGGATTGTATCTTAGGATAAAGTCTACACCCTTCTCTGTGGGATCGACCCCTACTTGCCCTATCTACTATAGTTAGGATTTTGTAGGGAATTATTTTTATGATTGCTGACGACCGATCATAAACTTTGGCGCAGTTGCCAGGGAAGGGTAACTTTTTCTGGTTTTTGCCAAGGGAAGGAAAATAGACTCATCTGAAGACGAATCCTGGGAATTTTCTCTTAGTCTCTGCGTTTCTGTTTTTTTTTAAAAAAAAAAAAATTCCGGTTTTAA
>AWUE01014154.1:0-64872 GCA_001974825.2 Corchorus olitorius
ATAGTAGAGTAATCGCCTAGCCTCAACCCCTCCCCGGGAGGCGAAATTGCAACTTGTATTTTGTTCAATTAAGGACAAAATAGTGAAATTGACCAATTGAAGAGGCTAGAAGCTGCGATTTCTTCTAGGGAGCACACCATGATGATCCTTGATCTATGTAGATCATCTTGGTAAAATTTCACCTCATTCTGACATCGGAGTAAAAACTTATGCCTGGTTTTCAATTAAGGACATTTTCGGGAGTGAAACCAAATTCATCATGATAGAGAGCTCGAATTAACTTGGGATTTTTTCCATGATCTTATGGAAATATTCTAAGCCTACTGGTGAAATTTTGGTTAAATCCGAGATCGTTTGCAACTTTTGCATTCTTTTCAATTAAGGACATATGGCTTTCTCACCCCGGTTTAAGCCATTTTCTTAATTAATTATTATTTTCATGATTTAAAGAGCTAAATATGGCCAAGTATGAGTAATTTCGTGGCTTTGATGATCAAAGTTCAATTCATGACGTCAACTGGCCACTACTTAGTCAAATTAGCTAAATTCAGCATAAAAGAAGCAACAAAAGCCTGTTGCACTGTGATGGGCAGAAAGAAGAATTGTCATCAACTACCCAGGAGGTAGATTTTCGTCTCCTATCCTAGCAAAGTGGCGCCCTTATGCATATCTTGTCCTCTCCCCAGCAGTTGGATGCAATCAGAAGAAGAAGAAAGTTTCACTGCACTTTCCTGGAAGCTGTCATCTGCATAGGAGGAGGATTTTGCCTTTCTCAGCAAGGCAAGCCCATTAAATGCTCAAGCCCAAACCGTCCCCTATATAAAGGGAGGCCATTCTCAGGTTTCAGGCAGATTCCGCATCTCAGATATTTCTCCCGAGAAATCAAAAACCAGCTCCTGCAGCTACAAACTTGCTCCGCGCAAAAAATCAAGCTCCGTGCTTATTTTCTCTCTGGCTCTGCGCCATTTTCACCCAGTTCATCACGAGTTCTTCACTCGTTCTTCATATTTTTCTTGATTAGATCTTGTCTCAGGACAAACAAACACTCTTTTAGTGTTTTTCTCTTGTTTCAATCTTGTCTCCGGACATACAAACACTGTACACGTGTTCTTCATTCAGAAATAACAGATCAGTTTGTTATTTTCTTTTCAATTTCAATTGCAATCAAAGCAGATCTCTTAGATCTGATCCAAAAAGAGAAGAGGCCCAGTTATGAAAAGTAGTTCGTGTGGATCCAATGATTTAGATGCTCCGGCGTGACTTTGATCCAGTCCCCACAATCGTTTTGATCTTTTAATCTGCTGCTCCGTGCACCAGATCTTGTTTTTACAACCTCTTTGTCAATTTCAGCAAATTGACTGGCACACCCTTACGCTGTCATAAAGAATTCTCCGCGAAAACTCTAGCAAGAGATTTTTGGCGCAACACCTCCTATTTAACTTAATTGCTATTAAATAAGATAAAATTTTACTTAAAATTGAAATTTCTCATTTCCAATCATAGCTGAAAAACCCGATGCAAATGTCGGGGATAATATCTAGCTATAGTTAGTATAGATAGATTTAAAAAAAAAAAAAAAAACCCCTCAAAAACAGAAATGGCCACATAGCTATTTCCTTTTTTCTACTGAAAAAAAAAAAAACTAAAAAACAAGAAAAAAAAAAAAGCAATTTCCTTTTTTCCCCTTTTATAATCTTATATTTCTTTGAGTAGGACCTATTTCCAATCTCGCATGCTTCCCGCCATGAAAGCTTTCATCATCAAACGTGTGTCCTCTGTTTCCCAAAACTGAAATATCCAAAATTCAGAGAACATAGAAGAGAGAGAATGACAACAAATTCCTCTTCTTTGCAATCTTCCATTGCTCCTATGATTTAAGTGGTTGAATTTGATCAGAGAAGTTAATTAATATTTTCCTTAAAACATGATAAATATTTCAAGGAGTGCATATTGTTTAATCAATCATAAGATCATATGTTGGATCATGTCAATTTTTTCAAATGAATTTTTTGTCTATCAAGGCTTGAATTCTTCCCATTATTAATCACATATATTTTAGCTGTCACTTTGCAAAGTATTAATATATACATATAGCATTAAATCAATCCCATTAATTCCCAAGTCTTTTAAGTTATAAATAGTATAAAATGTTGGACAAGCTAGATTCATATATATTATATATATATAATATATTCCCTTTGTATTCATGTTCTTCTTCTTCTTCCTAACATTGATCAATGGTTCTTTATGGGAGCCTTAACTCCTATCCCAGAGACAGAACAAAAACCATATGGCACCATGGGACTCCATGCAGCTGCGCCCATCTAATTATAGGCGCCCTGCTTCTCGTCGTTGCCACCCACTTCATCACCAGGCGCTTTGACAACCTTCCTTTAGCTATGTACAGCAATAGTCAATGCTCTTTATTCAATCAGGACCGTTCATCAGAGAGCGTCTCCATGTTCAATGGTGGATATCCTTCCACCTGGCCAGAGAGAGGATATGGATCTTACCTTTCCCTCAAGATTTATGTTTATGATGAGAATGAGATTGAGGGATTGAAGGCGTTGATGTATGGGAAAGAAGGTATCATCAACGTTAATAGTTGCTATCAAGGGCAATGGGGCACTCAGGTAAATTAACAGAAACAAAATTTAACTACTCATCAGCGCAATATTTAATCTAATAGCTAGTTTACCTAAAAATAAAACTAGTTTTGCATAATATAATTTTGTAGGTAAAGATACATAGATTGCTGCTGAACTCAAGATTTCGGACGAGAAAAAAAGAGGAAGCAGATTTCTTCTTTGTGCCATCCTATGTCAAATGTGTTCATATGCTGGAAGGTCTTACAGAAGAAGAGATAAACCAAACTTATGTTGGGGTATGTAATAATTAAGATCATCAATAATCATTCCATGTTTTTATTAACTTTTGTTATACTAATACTTAAAAAACTAGCAAGCAAATTAAATAGCACATATATATGTGAGACAATTTCGGTATTTCAGGTCTTAAAACAAATGCCATATTTTAGAAGATCCGGGGGTCGAGACCACATTTTTGTCTTCCCAAGGTATGTATGATTAATGGGGTTTTTTTTTTTTTTTTTCGGTACATAAGAGCATGGGGTTTAATTAAGTTTGGTTTTGGTTTCGACTTGATGCAGTGGTAATGGAGCTCATTTTTTCACATCTTGGAAAACATTCCTAAACCGTTCAATATTTCTTACTCCAGAGGTGAAATGCATTTCTGATTAAAAGTTGGTTGGGAGGGAAATGGGGTAAAAGTTTTTCATGAAATGCTAAAAATATAAGTATATAATTTGGGGCATATGCAGGGGGATCGAACTGATAGTAAAAACTCAACTGCTTTCGACACATGGAAAGATATAATCATTCCTGGTAATGTTGATGATGAGATGACTGAACTTGGGGCACCCCTGGTTGAGCCCTTACCTTTATCAAGCCGAGAGTACTTAGCAAATTATTTGGGTCATGCTCAAGGATTGAAAGGTCGTCTCCAACTAATAGAGCTCTCTAAACAATATCCAGATAAGGTATATAATATATATTGCTCTTCTCATGATCTGTAACTTTTTTAAGCTTTTCATTTCATTTTCATTTTTTTATTAAAAAAAAAAAGTTAAGTTATATATATTGCAGTGGTTTAATTTGTGGTTTTGGGGAGCAGTTGGAGGCTCCAAATTTGAAGCATCACCCTCCAGACAGGTTGTACAAAAAGGAGTATTTTGATCATCTACGCAATGCCAAATTCTGCCTTTGTCCTCGTGGAGTATCATCATGGACGCTGCGTTTCTTCGAATCTTTCTTTGTGGTCTCTTAACTCAACTCAACCTATACTTACTTTCTCTCCAATAATTAATTTTTAAACGGATGAATAAAATGAAATGATTATTAATTGTTGTACATATGCAGGAGTGTGTTCCAGTTATCTTGTCAGACCACATAGAATTACCTTTTCAGAATGTAATTGACTACTCTCAAATTACTATAAAATGGCCTGCTTCTCGGATTGGTCCCCAACTTCTGGAATACCTTGAATCTATACCAGGTTGGTTGGTTGATTTCGAGCTAATTAATTTGCATTATTTCCCTAATTAATTAATTTCTTCCATATTTATTTCAGTTTTTTTTTTTTGTTTGGATGTTAGATGAAGTTATAGAGAGCATGATAGGGCGGGGCAGACAAGTGAAGTGCTTATGGATTTATGGTCCAGAGTCAGAGCCATGTTCAGCCATGCATGGAATCCTGTGGGAACTCCAGAGGAAACTCAGGGTATTCCAACAATCCCCTGAGACTTTTTGGCTTCATAATGGGACTTTTGTCAATAGAGATTTAGTAGGCTTTCATCATTGGAAACCCCCCATGCCTTTGCCTTGACCCTTTATCAATTAATTCTTCACTCTACCAATACTCAATACTTCTACCTCTTTAATTGAATATCTTGCCTTTCTGAGTACAATATGATTTTTTCTTTTTCTATACTGTATGTAATTCTAATTTCCTCTTTTTAATAAATTGCTTTTTCACAAACTCTATTCTATTAAGATTACTGAGAGACTGAGTCTAAATCTCATTAGACAAAGTTCTCTGCATTTTACATTATAGTTGCTACATTGCATATTTGCATAAGTTGCAACAGCTTTAATTAAATGGCCTTTGTTTTAACATTCAAGACAATTTCCCCTGCTACTCCTAATGAGAAAAGTCTTGTACACAGTGGTACGGTAATTTGGAAACCTTCCTAGCAGTAATATAATTATTCTTCTGTGGAAGCTGTCGGAGTGCATCACAAGTTTAACTGAACTTAGAAAGGATCATCTGCAGAAATTTCTTGTAAGAATCATACCCATCATGCAGTAACTTTAGCAATCTTGTTCTGCCACTGCTAGCAACATCTTTGTTGTCATACCATTCAAAACCTGCCAAGAACAATTCAAAGTAAAATAACATGAATGTCAGCATCTTTATTGTTTCTTTCCCAAAAAAATACAAGTTTATCACTCTAGATAAAATAGTAGCATGGGAAAAACATACAAGCTCTGCTGCTAATAAAGGAACAACGGGCGATTATGTAATCATTTTAACCCACCAAGAACACTCAGTAACTCTTTCATTAGGTGCATTGCTAAATAAAGGAGAGCTTAACAGGATGTGCTAACTATGCAATAACTGGTAAAGTATCAGAAATGCTAACTATGCAATAATTGGTAAATTATCAGAAATTTTAACATTATAAAGGAGTGAGACCATGCTGCAAGAAGAAAATGCTTGTAAATCGAGTGCAATTGAGATGATGACCTTGACTTAAACAAATAGATCGCATGGGGTCTTGAAAACCAGCACAAATTGCCTTGAGAACAACTCCTCTCTGCAACTCCCCTGAATTTGTCAAACAAAGCTTGGATTACAAAAGGGTAATTCATGCAATTAGATTGCTGGAAAATACAGTGAATTCTGATTTAAATTAACCTTTATACTGGCTGTTATTTATCAGAAGAGTTGGCAATCTAGTCACTTCTGCATGGTAGCCATTCCCCATCTGAAACCATGAATTACAGCATAAATAACACAAGTTATAACAAGCACAGGCCCCTGGAAATGCTTTAAATAATAATGGCCTCACCTGTGCTTCTAGTTCAGCTTTAAGAACAGGATTTTCCACGTCAGCGTCTGGGTCTCCAATACATTTGTCAATTTTAGTGACATCAATACCTATGAAACATAGAATGAAAGACAAATACACACCATGAACAAATTACTAAATGTAGCACATGAGTTTAGTAGCAACATATATATGAAGTATGCATTAACATGCCAAGAGATCTGATAACTTGATCTGCACAATCTTTGTTGTACCTCCCCTTTTTCATTGGGCAACGGATAGCAAAGTCTGTAACATAATCCCACCAGAGCCATGGCTTTCCATATTCACTAGCAACTTTGAAAAGGCAAGCGTGTCGAAGATTTTGAATCAAAACATCTTTACCATCATACCCTTTAGTGAAATCTTGTTCAGGGTCTGGAGCACGATATCTTCCATGATTGATGCACTGTGACTTGCACTGTTTGGTTAAAGTAAAAGCTTTAGGGCAATACCAAGTTTTATAGTGTGGGGTGAATTGAGTGTATCCTTTCTGCTCAAGTATTTTAGCAGTTCCTTTGAACTTCTTCACAAATTCTAATTGGTTGTCACAATTTGGCCCACACTCATAGTTGCTAGTCGTCCAAAACTCATACTTAACCAGCTGGTCAACAATATTAACCATTTCCCCACTTTGTAATGCCTTCTTGATACTGTCTCCTAGTGATTTACTAATGAAGGCTGATGGAATAGTTATGTTAAGCTCCTCAAGGTATTCAACATTGTCGTCTTCGGGGGTATACATGGTAATCAATGGCTCATCCAGGTAGTCAGCAATAAGAACAGCTGCTGCTCCAGCCTTCTGAGCATACGATACCTTCAAGCTCAAGAAACAATCTGCAAAAAAACATCAAAGTTAATGATCATTATAATTAAGCAGGTTCATGAATGCATTAATTTAAAGCTAACTGAATATAAGTAGATACAAATAAGGAGCATAATGAAAGAAGTTTTGACAGACCTCCTCTATCAACAAGGAGAATAGTGGGGATTTCACCAGGCTTTGACTTGAAGGAGATGCCATAATCATCAAAGTTCCTACATGAGCATTGATTTGCTTTGGGATAAATGACAGTGCCTACCAAGATTCTGGCATATTGAGGAACCCCAAAACTCCCAATTGCACAATCATAAACCCCTTTGATCGACTCCGGTGATGTCAGTTTCAAGCTGTTCTTCTCCACTATGAACTTCCCCAAGCAAGTCCCCCACAACAAGATCAACACACAAAGTAAGACACCAAACTTTTCACTCATCTTTCCTTGAATCAGAAATGATAAGATTTTTCTGCAAAATGGGGGAATAATTCAATCAACAACTTAGCATCATATGATCACCTTTCCTTCTCTAAATAAAGAAAGATAGTTTGTGCGATATATAACATAGGGAGAAAACTTCATTATGATATAAAACAACAAGCAAGTAGAGTTGATATTGTAATCTTTTTCGAAGTTTAGTTTGATATATCCAATGTTTTGACTTATTGAGAGAAAAAAAGATTGGCTTATAATACATCGTACACTGCAAAAAAAAAAAAAAGGCAATAACCAAAGCCAAGTAGGAGTCATAATAAAAAAAATTAAAGCAGGCTACTGATAAAAAAATGTGATATTTGTATATAAAAAATGAAGATCCAATTAAATAGTGTGCCTGGTTGAAACTTCATTCATTTGGATTTCCTATATGATTGTTTTTGTTTCATAGATATCAACATCTTATCTGCAATGAAAAAATGCTTTGGGAATTTGGCAGTAGGCCTTAATTGATAAAAAATGGTAGTATTTGATAAGTCTTACAAATAATAGAAAGTATTTTAAATTTACAATTAGTTATTGTGCCTATCTATTACCAAGTTGCAGAGCATGAGACCTTAATTAATATTTTAAAATTAATTGACAACAGATGAAATGATGTTTATTATATTTATTTATCTGTAATTTTCCAAATTTTAATGTGATTAATTTCTTGATTATTACTGAAGTATGACTTTCTGTCTTCTGTTAGTATAATCTTAAGTTAATATCGGATGGTAGTTCTTTCCCTCATTTATTGAGAAATTGAAATCTCATATTCTAAATCTCATGAGCCAAAGTTCTGCATTTTACATTATAGTTGCTGCAATAATGCACAAGTTATAATCTGCAAGAGCTTTAAATGGCCTTCCTTTTAATATTCAAGACAAATTCCCCTGCTTGTATTTTCTCTTTAGAGTTTAGTTTATAGAAATATGTTACCTAAGTATGGTATTTTGAGAACTTGTTCCAAACCAAAGTATTATACTTTGAAATTTATTTCATTGATAACTCCTCATGATTCTCACAACACTATCATATATATAACAAACAGTATAGTTTTCCTCCGTGGAAGGCGTCGGAGCGCATCAGAGAATGAGGTTCATTTGAACTTAGAAAGGATCATCTGCAGGAATTTCCTGGAAGAATCATACCTAGCATACAGTAATGTTAGCAATGTCTTGCCACTGCCACTGCTTGTTCCAAAACCTGTCAAGGACAATTCAAAATAAAATAACATGAATATCATCACCTGATCTATGACACAGTCCCTTCTCAAAATTTTACAAATTCATCATTGTCTATGCAATAATTGGTGTAATGAATATATCAGAAATTTTAATCATTTAAGGAGGGACACCAGAACAAGAAATGCTCTTGACTCAAGTTCAATATATGATGATGACCTTCTCTTAAACAAATATCTGACACTTTGCTCTGTTGAAAACCTGCACAAATTGCCTTGACAACAGCTCCTTTCTCCAACTTCCCTGAATCCAGCAAACAAGGTATGTTTGGTTTGGATTACAAAAGTACAATTCATGCAATTAGACAAAGATAGTGAATTCTGATTTAAAAATTTCCTCTATACTGTCTGTTATTTATCAATATGGTGACTTGTCCACGGTAGGCGCCTTTGCCATTCTGAAACCAGAATTATTACAGCATAAATTATAACCTTTAGGTTGCGTTTGGTTCGTGGAATGATAAGCCAAGACGAGCCTTGGGAACATTTTATCTAATCATAGCCTTACCTGTGCCTCTTGTTCAGCTTCAAGAACTGGGTTTCTCACATCAGCCTCTGTCTCCAATACATGCATTTGTCTATTTTACAAAGATTAATGCCTACAAAGCAGAGAATTAAGGAAAGGAAAATACATCAAATTGAGTTAAGTAATTTAAGATTACTACCTACACACAACATAGCAAATGAGTTAGCTACCAAGAGACCGGATAACTTGATCTGCACACTTTTAGTTGTACTTATTTTCTTTCATTGGACAGCAAACAGCAAAGTCTGCAGATATCAAGATTCATAATAACCATTTACCAATTACGTAATTCCTTGTTGATACAATTTCCTAGTGATTCAGTAATGAAAAAGGATGGAATAGTGATGTTCTGCAGATATCTAGCATCTCTAGCAGACGCGTTATCAGGGTAAATAAGGGCCGATCCCAACTGTCGGCAATAAGAATAGCAGCAGCTCCAGCCATCTGCATGCTGTTAAGAATTTTGATCAAACAAGGCTAAGTTTTCTAGTTTGACAGCAACTGGAATAGTGAAGAAAAATAGCAGGAAAAAAAGGGCCACTACAACATTTTTGGGCTATGGATGCAAAAAAAATTGCAGCAATTGAGAAAATAAATGTTTTTTTTTTACCAATGGATGCATTTCCTTTTCAGCAGCCATAGCCAATGTATGGAAAAGTATTGCTGCAATTTAAGAAAGCTTTTGTTACACTAATTTTGTGCATTAATAGGTCCATAGCTACAATTAGACAACCTTCTAGCAGCAGTAATATATGCATCTATAACTCACATGCATACAAAAAAATCTGCATTAATTTTATTGCATTCCATATTTATCAAATTTGAAGATGATTTTCCCATATAATTTTCAGAAATATTTACAATATATATCAAAATTCAAAATCTTCAAAATGAAAAATTGATTCTAATTGAATTAACAATGAAATCAGATTTTTTATTACACAATATAAATCTCAATTCATACAACAAATTCTCTCAATCAGATTTCTTAATGTTGTACCATTAAGAATAGGTACAACAGCACTAACTTCTCTCTTAATGAGTATAAAGCTTCTCAAATTCTTCACCCCAACAATCTGCTAGTCCTGGAGCCTCTCATTAGGACAGAATAATGACCATTGCCCATTGCTCTGGACTCTTTGCATAAAGAGATCATGAACACAAAAGGCATAAAACAGATCACGAGCCTGGTGCTCTTCCTATAGCATCAAAACATAGATATTATTGGATATAATATAATATAAAGCATCACAACAAATGACACAAAGAAAAATCAACATGATAGTTTGACTCATGCAAACAAATTCATAATATATAAAATTAGTATGGAATACCTTTCCGTGGTTCTTCCTAAGATCCAAAAACTCAAATATGTCAACATGCCATGGCTCCAGATAAACAACAAAAGCACCTAATGATTCATATACATGTTTAATAAAATAATAATCAAGAATTATCACAAAACATGGTTTCAAAAAGTTCAACAATATTAGCATACCCTTTCTCTTCCCTCCTGCTTGGTCAACATAACGAGCAGTGTAATTTTATCACCTTTCTCCTTAGATTGTCCAGCTGTTGTTGCAAGGGCTCATTCCGCAAATTTCCAAGCAAAAAAATGAATATAGGAAAACAATATCTCCAGCATTTTGAGGCAGATTATAAGCTTTGGTAACAGGACATCACAGAGATATAGATTCAAGACGAAACACTCGACAATTATTTAGAACATGATAGCTCTAAGAAGAAAATTGTAAGGTCAAAAGCATTTGGGCTTCATAATAACATGATTTAGCATGTTTTTAGCGGGGTTAAGAAATTATTCATTACTAAAAATGAGACCACAACACAATGATTTTAATCAACCATAACAATTACCTCCATCTTAAGCTCCACTGCTGCCAAGAGATCAAATTGAGATTTACCTGACAATAATTTAATCACATGTCAACAGCAGAAAACATGACATTGAAGAATGAAGTTTAGTGTACTTTAGCCCTCTATAGGAGAAAAAAGAAACGATGACGATGTCAACATGCTTCAACTACAAAATTCTTTCTTCCCTCATATAGAAAGTTTAAAAGAAAAAGATCAAAAGAGATGCACTTTCTGTGTTAGTTTTCCCCAATTGTTATTACAAGCGATAAGCAACAAGCATCTGATAAAGTAAAGACTAAAGAGCAAAAAACTAACTCGTTAAGCAGTAAGTTTCAGTTATGTTTGAACCCATTTATGTGATTATGTCATATAGAAAGGCTAAATACCCAAAAAAAATCCCTTATGTTTTGCTTTTGGGACAAAATAATCCCTTATGTTTTTTTGGGGACAAATTAATCCCTTACGTTTCAAAAATGAGTCACGTTAGTTCTATTTGGACGGTCCGTTAGTCACGTGACTAACGACCATCAGATTTGCTGACGTGGCTTTTCCACGTCAGCAAGAAGTCTACGTGGCATCCACGTGGCTTTTCCATGTCAGCAAGGGACTGATTTGTCCCAAAAGAAAAACATAATGAATTTTTTTTGTCCCAAAAGAAAAACATAAATGATTTTTTTTAGTATTTAGTCTATAATTTAATTTTCGAAATAAAAAATTGATTTTTTTCTTTTTTCTTTTTTCCTTTTTCTTCTTTCCAAAAACTCTATCAACAATGTACCAAATAATAACTCATCTTTTAAAATTAAAATGGTAAAGATAATTCAAAAAAAATAGTAAAAATAAAATTGTTATAAAAATATTGAATTTAATGAAATAAAAATAGAATTCTTGGTAAAACAAAACTATGAATGTTTAAATAATGTCATTTAAGAAATATATTTAAAAAACAAGCCCTTAACATCGCATGCCTCTATTTTCTAGAAACAAGCCCCTAACATATTTAATCTACTCTTAGCCGAAACGAAAAAACTCTCCCCGACCTCCTAACTCCGGCGGCCATGTACGAATGTTATAAAACTTTTGAATCGATTATTATATCCTTATTTTTCGATTATATTCTTAAATGCCATTATTTAAATTTTTATAGTTTTACACAACTAAAAACTCTATTTTTATTTAATTTAATCTAATATATTTATAAATATTTATTATTACCATTTTACTATTTTAATTAAAAAAACTTTTATATATTAGAATTTTTTAAAATATATTTCTTACCCTTATTTTTCAAATATATTTCTTAAATGCCATTTTTAAACTTTTACAATTTTACTCAATTAAAAACTCTATTTTTATTTAATCAAATCTAATATATTTATAACTATTTTATTCTTACCATTTTACTATTTTAATTAAATATATTTCATAAATGACATTATTTAAACTTTTACAGTTTTATTTTACCAAAAATTCTATTTTTATTTAATTAAATTCAATATTTTTATAACTATTTTATCTTTACCATTTTTTAGGGAATTATCTTTACCATTTTAATTTTAAAAGATGAGTTATTATTTGGTACATTGTTGGTAGAGTTTTTGGAAAGGAGGAGAAGGAAAAAAGAAAAAAGAAAAAAATCAATTTTTTATTTCGAAAATTAAATTATAGACTAAATACTAAAAAAATCCCTTATGTTTTTCTTTTGGGACAAAAAAATCCCTTATGTTTTTCTTTTGGGACAAATCAGTCCCTTGCTGACATGGAAAAGCCACGTGGATGCCACGTAGACTTCTTGCTGACGTGGCTTTTCCACGTCAGCAAATCTGACGACCGTTAGTCACGTGACTAACGGACCGTCCAAAAAGGACTAACATGGCTCATTTTTGAAACGTAATGGATTAATTTGTCCCGAAAAAAACATAAGGGATTATTTTGTCCCAAAAGCAAAACATAAGCGATTTTTTTGGGTATTTAGCCCATATAGAAATAAAAAGTTTGTGCAAATTTAAGCATCATAAATTAAAGTTATACCAAACATAGGAGTATTATTTTGGGGGCATATTCAACTTGAATATAGTCCAAGCAATAGCACAAAAATCTAACTTCTATTGCATCCAAACCACTTTGAAACGATGAAAAGATCAAAAAAGACTTACTTGAGACTCCTCTCCATGTCGTAAGAATGATCCTCACATCATTGGTAGCCTAGCTAAATAATGCAGTAAAACAAAACATTAACAAAAGCAGTAGCACAGTTCAACAATTCACTCAGAAGCCAACCAAGAAGACAAGCACCAAATCTTCAGATTACTGCAGCTTGTATGACAACACTGAATCTTCACCCCAACAAGCTCATTTAGACATGTAAATAAATGAAACATACTATAATTCCTATAAAATCATGTACTAATGTATTCACTATAGTCACTGTAGCTAAAAAGAAATTAAATTAACAACCAAAGCATACATACCACACCAAGTAGATCCTCAAATAGCAGAATCCAGTCTGACATTGTGAATAAGCTCAGGCTCCCACATTTTGGAGTGTTGGGCATCCAGTTGAGAAACTTGGCATATGACTTGAAGTCCAAGTTCAAATAAGAAAGAAAATGCACTGAGTTAGGTAATTGATTTAGCCCTAATTTAGGATCTAAATCTAATAAATATAAAAAAATCAACCCTAATTTACATCCCCTACTACATATCTGAAATCTAATTAACAATTAGCCTTAATTTACATTAAAAATCCCTAACTATAGCTAGAAGCGGCTGAATCTTCCAACGAAATAGGAGAAAAAATCAAAAGTACCTAAATCGTAAGAATACAAATAAATCAATTTGAAAACGATCGATATCCTCAAATACAGTTGCAGTCTATATATTAGTCTTCCCAATCTTAATTAGTCTATATACAAACACTATATATTAGTCTTCCTAACCCTAATTTACAGTTCCTACTTTATATCCAAAACCTAATAAACAATCAACCTTAATTTACATTAAAAAACCCTAATTATTATAGGTAAAAGCAATGAATCTTACCCAAAATGATGATAAAAGAAATCAAAATGTTATCAGTCCAAATAGGCCCAAACCCATATCCACTTATCTGTTATTGTTATTTTAAGCCCAATTCATATATTTTGTAAAAACAATATATGCAGCAGATGGAGAACAGTTTTGAAATATGCTTTGAATGAAACAGAATTATCTTCTTCCTTCTTCCCCAAATTCCGGATCTAACTTCTTCTTCTCCTTTCTCCTTCTACTTCTTTCCGCACTCTCCCATTACGATTTCAGGTCGTGACATCTTTGGTATCAAGAGCCATACGTTCCTCGGCGATGGGCAACGGAATCACCACCCGCACTCAGAAAGAGATCGCCCAACTTCAACAGAGCTATGTCGAGCTTAATGCCAAGGTCGACACCGGGTTGACTCAAGTACGATCTGAAAACCAAGCTAATACTGAGCAGCTCCGAGCAGAAATGACTAAGGTTTCCTTGGATCTGAAACAGTTCATTGTGGAGTGTTTCCAGAAACCACCTGCTCCGATTGATCTGACAACGCCTTCTCCTGCTCCAGGGGTGTTGGGTGCCGCCAATAGTCCTTCAACCAGCACTCAATTCTCCGGCGATTCGTCTAAATCTAATGACACACTCAAATCCTACACTAAACATTCAAAAATTGAATGTCCACGTTTTGAGGGTTCTGATTTTATGGGTTGATATCGTAGGATCTTGCAATTCTTTGAGGCAGATTCCACTCCTGAGTGCTCAAAAATCCGTACTGTAATGATGCATTTGGAGGGTCGTGCGTTGCAGTGGCATCTCCACTTTATGCGAGTTGCTGGAGCTTCAGGTCAGGTAACATGGCATTAATATATTTTAGGAATGAGGGAGAGGTTTGGATGCAATAAATATAGAGATCCATTGTCTGAGTTAATTGCTTTAAAACAGATTGGAACTGTTGATGATTACTATGACAAATTTGAGAGTACTTTAAATTTGCTTAATCTTACTGATGAGGATGCTTTGAGTTTTTTCTGACTAACCTCAAGTTTGAAATAGCACAGCAAGTACGTCTCTCTGAGCTTAAAACACTAGCTCAAGCAGTAAACTATGCTCAATATGTTGAATCTTTGTTTAATGGCTCTGCTAATGTCTCTCTCAATGCAATGCCACCAACCTTTAGAACATTCCTCAACCTTAACTCTACCAAGCAGTCTACATACACCTAAAGAACCAACACAAAAATACCACCCTTACACACATCAAACAATTCAGCCCAACTTCTCACTTACCCTTCTCCTAAACAAACTAGTCCAACTGAAAAAACCTCACCTACAAACTTCAAATCCAGTTACATTCCTACCAAAGTTGAGAGAGATGAACGGAAGAAGCAAGGCTTATGTATGTGGTGTGCGGCTAAGTATACTCCTAGTCATCGTTGTGGAGTTAAGGCTCAGCTCTATCAGATGTTATTAGAGGAATCTACCGAAGGATCTTATGAGCAGGAAGGTTCTGATGATAGTACTGAGTTGCTAGAGGATGCCAACTTGCTTACTGATACAGAATCCACTCCCATTATTTCCCTATATGCTTTATTGGGAGCTGTTGGGGCTCAAACTATGCAAGTAGCAGGCAAGATCAATGGAAAAATGGTGATGATCTTGGTGGATACAGGAAGTACGCACAACTTCCTTGACATTAACATGGCAAGGAAATTGGGCTGTGTTACTCAAAAACTTTCTGGAGTTCAAGTGCAAGTGGCCAATGGTAAGGAACTGCAGTGTAGCGAGAGTTGTTCACAATTACAATAGGAAGTCCAGGGGTTGGTCTAGAAAACTGATGTATTGTTGATTCAGCTGCTAGGGTGTAATATGGTTTTAGGGATACAATGGCTTAAAACCCTTGGTCCTATATGGTGGGATTTTAGTGTGTTAGTCATGAAGTTTGTCTTCAAGGGGCAGAACCATACTCTAACTGGCTTGTCAGCAGGTGAAGTGAAGCTATTAATAGAGAAGCAAGCAGCTAAACAAGGGTTTACTCAGCAATCCTTATGCACCATGTTGCTTTACACTGGCACACCCCAGCTGTACAACATTGAGACTGATTGTAGTGCATTGTCTCACCTTCCACATGATTTACAAGAGCTATTAAAGACCTATGATGCAGTGTTTGACATACCACAGGGCTTGCCACCTCCTCGACTGCATGATCATAGTATTCCTCTCAAGGATGAGTCTCAGGTGGTGAAAATAAGACCCTATGGGTACCCAACTGTGCAAAAGGATGTGCTTGAGAAAATGGTTGCAGAAATGAAGGCCTCTGGTATTATAAGAAATAGCAATAGTTCTTTTGCCTCTCCTGTAGTGTTAGTAAAGAAGAAGGATGGCAGCTGGAGGTTTTGTGTTGATTATAGGCTGTTGACCAAGTTAACAATCAAAGATAAATTCCCAATACCACTGGTGGAGGAGTTATTGGATGAACTTCACAGTGCTAAATGGTTCTCTAAATTGGACTTGCGTTCGGGTTATCACCAAATTAGAATGGCAGAGGGAGACATCCATAAGACTGCATTTCGAACTCACCAGGATCATTTTGAATTTCTGGTCATGCCATTTGGGCTTACTAATGCTCCAGCAACTTTCCAAAGCCTCATGAATCATCTTTTTCAGCCATTTCTTAGGAAATTTGTCTTGGTGTTTTTTGATGACATTCTGGTGTACTCCAAGGATTGGAAATCTCACATGTCTCACCTCCAACAAGTGTTTGCATTGCTAATTCACAACCAAGTGTATGTGAAACTTAGTAAGTGTGAGTTTGCAGCCAGCAAGGTGGAATACTTAGGGCAAATTATCCACAGGGATGGGGTTGCCATGGATGACTCTAAAATTCAATGCATTCTGCAGTGGCCCACACCACACACTATTAAAGAGCTGAGGGGGTTTTTGGGACTTACGAGTTACTACAGGAGGTTCATAAAAGGGTATGGTTCTATTGCAAGGGGTCTCACTAAATTGTTAAAGAAAAATAGCTTCCAATGGACAAAGTCTGCCACTACTGCTTTTGAATTATTAAAAAGGGCCATAGCATCTGCCCCAGTGTTTGCTCTGCCAAACTTTGAGGTACCTTTCACTGTTGAAGTTTATGCCTCTGGTATAGGTATTGGTGTTGTGTTAAGCCAGCATAACAGGCCCATTGCTTTCTTCAGTCGAGCTCTTGGACCTAAACACCAAGTTCTCTCCATTTATGAGAAAGAAATGTTAGGCATCTTAGCAGCTGTCAAAAAGTGGTCGGCTTACTTGATAGGCAGAATGTTTTATATTAAGACTGATCATGAGAGTCTTAAGTTCCTATTGGACCAATCAACGGCCACCCCTGCTCAGCATAAATGGTTACTCAAATGATGGGATATGAGTTTGAAATCATCTATAGGAAGAGATCTTCGAATGTGGTAGCTGATGCCCTTTCCAGGCTCCCTCAAGCCACCCTTTGTGCAATCACTACTTTCTCAACAGATTTAAGTTCTCAGATCCATGATTCCTGCCTCAAGGATCCCTCTCTCACTCATGTGATGCAGGCTGCACAACAGGGGTCACTTACTAGCAATAAATATACTTATACTCATGGACAACTCCGCAGGAAAGGTAAACTGGTGGTGGGAAATGATACTGATCTAAGGACTGAGCTTTTGGAGTACTTTAATTCTTCTCCAACAGTAGACCATTCTGGTATGGAGGCCACACATAAACGAATCACTCAGGTGGTGTATTGGAAGGGATTAAAAAGGGCTGTGAAACAGTTTGTGCGCAAGTGTACAGTGTGCGAACAATGCAAACCAGAAAATGTAGCTTATCCAGGTATGCTACAACCCCTTCCTATTCCTGATACAATCTGAAGCGATATCTCCATGGATTTCATTACAAGATTACCAAAACTACATGGTAAGGAGGTCATACTAGTGGTGGTAGACAGACTTAGCAAATATGCCCATTTCATGGCATTGGCTCATCCTTACACTGCTATTTCTGTGGCCCAAGCATTTTTTGATAATGTTTTTAAACTACATGGGGCTCCTTCTTCCATTGTATCTGACAGGGACCAGATTTTTCTAAGCCAATTCTGGACAGAATTGTTCAAAATGATGGGCACCAAATTGCAGATGTCTACTGCTTACCATCCCCAGTCAGACGGCCAAACTGAAGCAGTGAATCGCTACCTTGAGACTTACTTGAGGTGTTTTTGTACGGAGGACCCTCGGGACTGGACCAAGTGGCTTCCAACGACTGAATGGTGGTATAACACCAACCATCATACTTCCAGCAATACAACCCCCTATGAGATTGTATATGGGCAGCCAACACCCTTATATCTGCCTTACATACCTGGTGAGACCAATGTTGAGGCAGTTGATAGAAGCCTTCAAGCTCGAGAGTCTGCAATACAGCTACTTAAATTTCACCTGGCTAGATCCCAACAGCGGATGAAGCAATAGGCAGATAGGAAAAGATCGGACAAAAGCTTCAAGGTGGGTGACTTGGTCTATCTAAAACTTCAACCTTACAGGCAGATGTCGGTAGCTCACAGGTCCAATCACAAGTTAGCACCTAAGTACTTTGGCCCTTACTCCATAGTGAAGAAGATTGGTGCAGTAGCTTATGAATTAACCTTGCCATCTGGCTCCAAAATCCATCCGGTCTTCCATGTGTCACAGTTAAAGAAACACATTGGAAAAGCTCCTTCACAAGCTCAATTGCCCTTGATGGATACTATAGGCCACATTGCTCGAGAGCCGGCTGCCATACTAGACAGACGCATTGTCAAAAGGAACAACAAGGCCATCACTCAGGTCTTAGTACTTTGGAGTAACTCATTTGCAGAAGATGCCACCTGGGAAACTCTATTTGAATTACAGAAGAAATTTCCCTCTTTTAATCCTTGAGGACAAGGATCTTTTGGAGGCCGGGCATATTGTTATCAGTCCAAATAGGCCCAAACCCATATCCATTTATCTATTATTGTTATTTTAAGCCCAATTCATATATTTTGTAAAAACAATATATGTAGCAGATGAAGAACAGTTTTGAAATATATTTTGAATGAAACAGAATTATCTTCTTCCTTCTTCCCAAAATTCCGGATCTAACTTCTTATTCTCCTTTCTCCTTCTACTTCTTTCTGCACTCTCCCATTACGATTTCAGGTCGTGACACAAAAGTACATGAATCAAAAGATACAGATCAAACAATTTTGAAGAACCGCGCGATATCCCGAAACAATCTCAGTCAACAAGTATGAACTAGTACAATTGATGCAATCAAGTACAAAGAAATAAAGAAAACACAAATTAGTTCCAAGTAAATGTGAGAAAACCTTAGAAAAAAAAAAGGGCGGAGGCGAGAAAATCTGAGAAGATGAGAGGGAAAAGAAAATAGAGAATACGCGAAAAAAAGAGAGCAAAGTGAACTGAGTTTCTTTTTTTTAATTTATATATTTATTATAATAATCATAATAATTTTGATAATTATTTCTTTTTCCATAAAAAATAGAAGCAAATTTGCTTCAAAGAGAGGCTCGACTCTTTGTGGGTTTCAAACATAAATTTTGGGGTTTCAAGGGGTTTAAAAAAAGAGGATTTCAAAGATAAAGTTTGGGGTTTCAAATTTGTATAGTTTCAATTTTGGTTTAATTTTGGGCTTTAAAGGTCTGCTAAATGCTAATGGACTAAATTTTTTACTAGGCTACAAAAGGTATCTGCATCAAAAAGTCAAAATATAAATGCATCTAAAATTAATTTAAATATAGAAACATGATAGCAGCTAAAATTATGTAACCAAAGCCCCAATATGTTGTAGTGGGGAGAGAAAAATATCAGAAATTGTGAAAGGCATAATACATACTGAACTTCATTAGAAAATAATATATACACAAGATTTTTTTACATTTAAAATTTGAACTTAAGAGTTTTGGCTCCAAACATAAGCTATGGTTAAAAATCTAATCATGCTAAAAAGTAACAGTCACATCAAGCAAATACAGCTCCTATCAGCCACAAAAACAGACTAAAAACATGAGCTTAGCTTCTTAGGCTTGGCTCCCATAAAGAGCTTGAACTTATGAATTTCAAGCCACCAAAGATCAAAGCAAGAGCTGCTGAACCAAAACACAACTAACATTAACTAATTTCAACAAAAGACAATCTGATATAAACCAAAATGAGGCCAAATGCTGCTGGTTCAACCAATTCTAACAATCCTCCTTGGTTGAATAACAACAAAACCCAGCTCTTTCCTTAAGAACTCAAACCTGGTTTTTGGCAAAGGTTTTGTCAAAATGTCAGCAAGTTGTTCATAAAGAATTGTAGTGCACCAATCAATTTCATTCTCTTGCTGAGCTTCTCTAACAAAATGATACTTTATCTTCAAATGCTTGGTCCTGCCATGAAAAACAGGATTTTTGGCGATAGCTACAGCGGATTGGTTGTCACAAAACATCCGAATTGTTTCAACTAGTGCTTGCTTCAGATTAATCAAAAGTTTCTTCAACCAAATAGCCTGATAAACAGCAGTTGCAGCAGCAATGTATTCTGCTTCTGCTGTTGATTGAGCAACGGTGTCCTGCTTCTTAGAGTTCCAAGTAAATACCCCTGCTCCAAAAGTAAACAAATACCCTGAGGTAATTTTCATATCATCACAAGAACCTACCCAATCACTATCCACAAAGCCTTTTAAACACATCTCAGTAGAACTTCCAAACCATACACCATAATCAACAGTACCCTTCACATATCTCAACACCCTTTTTGCTGCTCTAAAGTGCAGCTCACTTGCAAAATGCATAAATCTAGAGAGTAAACTGACAACAAACATGATGTCAGGTCTGGTAGCTATCAAATAGGACAAACATCCGATTAAACTCTGATAAATTCCTTCATTAACCTTAGTTTAACCATCTTCTCTCTAAGCTTTTCACCTTATGACAGTGGAGTAGAGACAACCTTGCAATTGTCCATCTTAAACTTTCTTAGAACTTCATTGGCATATTTATTTTGTCCAATGAAAATTCCATTATTAGTTTGATGAACTTCCATCCTAAGAAAATAAGTCATTAACCCCAGATCAGTCATCTCAAAAGCATTCATCATATCACTTTTAAACTGATGCACTAAATCAGCATTACTACCAGTCACCAATAAATCATCAACATACAAGGAGATAATGAGCAAATTAGTACTTGATTGCTTCACATAAAGCGTAGCTTCACTTTTGCTGCTTTCAAAACCAAGTTGCAATAGATGAGAATCTATTCTGGTATACCAGGCTCTTGGAGCCTGCTTCAATCCATAAAGAGCCTTCTTCAACAAATAGACTTTATATTCATGACCTTGCACCACAAATCCTTTAGGCTGATCAACATAAATTTCTTCTTCAAGAAAACCATTGAGAAAAGCTTATTTAACATCCAGCTGGTAGATTTTCCAAGAATTTTGAGCTGCCAAAGCCAATAAAAGCCTGATGGTGTCATGCCTTGCAACCGGTGCAAATGTCTCTGAAAAATCCATCCCATATTGTTGAGAGTAGCCTTTCACTACCAATCTTGCTTTCAACTTATTCACAGAACCATCAGGATTGAGTTTGGTTTTGTAAACCCATTTCACACCAATCACTTTCTTATTACTTGGCTTGTCAACAAGCTGCCAAGTTTCATTCTTTTCAATCATGATCATCTCCTCCAGCATAGCTTCCTTCCAACATGCTGTTTGCATAGCTTCATTGAAGTTTGCAGGTTCCAAAATAGCAAGATTGCAGCTTTGATAAATATTAGAGAGTGACCTTGTGCCTTAAATAGGTGCATCATCAACATTTTCAGCTTCAATTTCTTCTTCAGCCTGATCAAAAACAATCTCCTCTTGACTTGGAGATTGAACTTCTGATTTCTCCCAATTCCATTTACCAAATTCATCGAACTTTACATCTCTACTAACAAAGACTTTACCAGTTATAGGATTATAAATCCTATAACCTTTAGAACTGCTGTTATAACCAATGAATACCCCTAGATCACTCTTCTTGTCAAGTTTGTCCCTTTTTACATTGGGAACCCACACATAACATATACAACCAAAAATTCTGATGTGATCTACAGCTGGTTTAACTCCAAACCAAGCTTCAAATGGAGTTTTCCCATCAACAGCCTTAGTCACAAGCCTGTTCAACAAATATACAGCCGTATTGGCTGCTTCAGCCCAAAACTTCTTAGGCAAGTCCTTTGCAAACATCAAGCACCTGGCCATATCCATCACAATCCTATTCTTCCTCTCACACACTCCATTTTGTTGTGGCGAGTATGTGACCGTGAGTTGGTGCTCAATACCAGTATCAATACAAAACTGCTCAAATCGGTCTGATGTATATTCAGACCCATTATCTGTTCTAATGACCTTCAATTTACAATTACTTTGGTTCTCAACCAAAGCCTTAAACCTCCAAAAAACTGCAGCAACTTCAGATTTCTGCTTCAACAAATAAATCCAAGTCATTCTTGATAGGTCATCAATAAAAGAATGAAATAACTAATGCCATTCAAAGACAAAGTTTTTCGTGGACCACAAACATCAGTGTGAATGAGCTGAAGCTTCTCAGATGCTCTCCAAGCTTGTCCTGATGCAAATGGCAGCCTACTTTGCTTACCAAGCTGACAAACCTCACAAACATTCTGATTTGTCTCAATGGAAGGTAAGCTTCTCACCATCTCATTTCTTTGCAAGTGGCTTAGGGAATTATAATTCACATGGCCCAACCTTTTATGCCACAAAGATGAATTATCCACCAAATTCACAAGAGCATCATCAGTTTCAAAATTCAAGTAAAAATTTCTACGAACCATATGCAAACTTAGCATCTCATTACCACTAGGCTCATAGATAATACAACTTCTCCCTTGAAACAACAATGCATAATCTTTTTTCAGCAATTGTCCAATACTCACAAGATTTTGAGCAATATCAGGCACAAATAAGACATCTGGAATAATTTTTGTACCCGATGGTGTTTGAATAAACACATCACCTTTCCCAAAAGCTTCAAGATAGTCTCCATTTCCAATCATCACCTTCGTGTAGTAGGTTTTGTCCAAGGATTTGAACATCCTCTCATCTGAAATCATGTGATGCGTACAACCGTTGTCAAGGAGCCAACATTGCTTGCTAAGTTGGGTGCTAGCATAGCATGTGGCCACAAAGAGATGCTCATCTTGCTGCTGGTTGGTGTCAGCTACTTGAGCTTGAGTCCTCTGCTGTGGTTGATTTTTATTCTTAAAAACTCTTTCAATATGGCCCATTTCTTTGCAAGACCTACACTGGATATTGGGATTATACCAGCAAAGTCTCTCCAAGTGAGTTGTCTTTTTACAATGAGGACATGGAGGGAACTTCTTCTTACCTCCTTCCTTGCTGCTTTCACCAATTTTCTTCTTCTTATCCTTGTTTTCACCTTGACCCTTCCTGCCTTTACCACCATGAAAAGCTTTTCCTCTTGTCTTAACCACAAGAGCACCTTCAACAGCTTGTTCATGTCTATTGGCTCTTCTTTGCTCAATAGCATAAAAAGCATTGATGATTTCTGACAAAGTAACTTCAGATATGTCTCCGGAGTTTTCAATTGATGAAATTGTGACCTCATACTTCTCAGGCAAAGTATTGACCACCTTCTGAACAACTCTTCTTTCGGTGTACTCATTGTCCCCAAGAAGCCTCATCTTGTTCACGATCTCAGTAACCCGATCTGCATACTGCTTCACACTCTCATTCTCTCTCATTTTCAAGTTCTCAAACTCCCTCCTAAGATTAAGAAGCTGCTGTTTTCTTGTTCTCTCAGACCCTTGGAACTCCTCCTTGATAAGATCCCAAGCTTCTTTGGGAGTTTTGCAGGCCATGATCCTTGTAAAAATCACATCTAAGACACAATTCTGAATGATCGCCATCGCTTAAACCGTTTTGCAACCTCATCAGAACGTTGCTTAATCTGCGCCAAAGTGGGATTAGCTCTTAGTGGTGGAGGATCTCTTCCAGATTCCACTACTTCCAACAAATCCTGTGCCTGAATATGGGTTTGCATTTTGAGTGACCAAATATGGTAGTTTTCACCAGTAAAGTAGTAGGTGGTGCAGGGATGATACTACTTGAAGCCATATTCTGGTTTTAGCAGGTAAGGTTTTGTGTTTGGATAAGGTTTTGCCTCACAATCACTCTATTTTTCTCTCAAGTTTTCAGGCCCCTTAAAGATCAAAGGAAGCTCTTGATACCATTTGTTAAGAATTTTGAGCAAACAAGGCTAAGTTTTCTATTTTGACAGCAACTGGAACAGTGAAGAAAAATAGCAGAAAGAAAAGGGAGAGAAAAATATCAGAAATTTGAAAAGCATAATACATACTGAACTTCATTAGAAAATAATATATACACCAGATTTTTTACATTTAAAATTTGAACTTAAGAGTTTTGGCTCCAAACATAAGCTATGATTAAAAATCTAATCATGCTAAAAAGTAGCAGTCACATCAAGCAAATACAACTCCTATCAACCACAAAAATATACTAAAAACATGAGCTTAGCTTCTTAGGCTTTCCTCCCATAAACAACTTGAACTTATGAATTTCAAGCCACCAAAGATCAAAGCAAGAGCTGCTGAACCAAACCACAACTAACATTAATCAATTTCAACAAAAGACAATCTGATATAAACCAAAATGAGAACAAATGTTACTGGTTCAACCAATTCTAACACATACGCATTCCATGCCTTGACGGTGAAGGAACATTCTGCATCCATAAAACCTTAACTCAAGTAACTCAAGTAAATAAATTAAGATCCATGCAAATTAAGAACCGAACTTAATTTTTCCCATCTTTCCTCTAACTTAGAAATCATAGAAGTTTTCTCCAAGATGTGGGAATATTCAATCCAATATATATATCCAATGATCCGAATCTTAGTAAAGAAAGAAAACTTGTTTGTGTGATAATATAGACTTAGAAAAGAATTAAAAATCCGGATGAGAAAACAACATGGATTTAATGCCTTTATTGCCCCCTAAACTTGTATGATTTTGACGTTTTGCCCTCTAAACTTTAATTTTGGATATTTTGCCCCTTGAACTTGTAATTTGAAGCCATTTTAGTCCCTCTCAAATAATATTGTTGACGTGGCATTGCCACGTCAACGTTTTGGTTTGACATGGCCTTGCCATGTGGCATTTTGGTCCAACGTGACATTGTCACGTGACAATTTTTGTCCGACATGGCATTACCACGTCAGCAATACCGTTTGAGATAGACTAACATGTCCTCATATTACAAATTTATGGGGCAAAAAGTCTCAAATTAAAGTTTAGAGGACAAAAGGCCAATTTTAAACAAGTTTATAGGGAAACAAGCATTTAACCTTAAGTACATGAATGTGAAGTTGGATCTATTTTTATCTTTTCCCAAGTTAATTTGATAAATCCTATGTTTGAAGAAAAAGATTAGCTTAGATACATCGTACGACGTACGTACATTACAAAAATGACCGTGTCAAATTATTTTTCTGATTAAACTATAAAAGATTTGGTTTGCTTTCTTGGTGAAAAAAAAAAAACTATAAAAGATTTCGAGTGTTACTTTGCATCGAATTATCGTCAGCGTAAATTTAATAAAAATTAATGAGACTTTGAAATGCACGGATCAGGCCTTTATTTTGAACGGAAAAAAGAAGTGCACGGATCAGAGTAAAGTAATCCACCATTTTTATGCTGAAAATTAGAGAAAGGCCGGCGCAGTTTCCAACTTTCAACATCCTATTTTGGCCCAACATTGGCTCCAAAATTTGGAAGCTTAAGCTCCGAATATTCTCATGGATATTTACTACACCCGAATCAATTAACGTCTTCAATTATGGGGTTTTTTTTTACACTCATTTATTTATTAACTAGTTTTAACTTACATGTGCGTTGCACGTGGTCAAAATGTTTTGATTGAATATTTTTACGAAATTTTGATAATTATCCTATTAAATTTTGATAATCATGCTATGAAATATTAATAATTGCCTATGAAATCAAGATAATAAACTTCATATGAAATTTTGATAACCTAAATATGAAATTTTAATAAACCATCCTATGAAATTTTGTAACCTTCTTATGATTTTTGATAATCTCCCTATGAGATCTTGTTAATCTCCCTACAATTTTTTAATATTATAGTATGAAATTTCTATAATCTCTTTATAAAATTAATAAAATTATATATCATTATCAGGTTGAGCTCCTCTTTTAGTACTATATAAATCATTCATATTAAACTCTTCCATTCGCAGATCGAGTTCGTCCGTTCAATCGTCGAAACATATTTAATTCATATTGAACTCCTCCTTTTGATAGTATATACATATACATATTCGAATGAGCTCCTCCACTCAGTAGTATATAGAACACGTTATCACACTGAGTTCCTCCGTTCAGCATTCCTCCATATAGCATATTATCAATTTGAATGCTCTCATGTTCACCAACCTTCTATGGAGTATATTGTTTATTTGAACTCTTCTGTTCAATACTCCTCCACGGAGTATATCATCAACTCGAGTTCTCCTATCCACCATCATTCCTAAAGCGCACTCTCCTACTCAATCCTAAAAAATTGAGCACTCCCCTTTTTAGCATTCATGGCATATCTCTCATTCATCTCACAGAGCACTATACAAATCGACAGAGGGGCGCATTACCAAATCGAGCATTCTACGACTCAACACTCAGCAATCATGGTAGGTTTTTTTATAACTGGAAAAATAACAGAAATTTTAAAATGAAAAAAGAAAAATTCAAACTCTTTTCATGGCTCTAGCCAAAAAAAAAAAAACTCTTTTTATGGCTATTGTAACTTATGGACATACAAATCATAAGATATAGTATAGTTTTGGAGAAACTATTGATTTTGTCTCATTTCGGCCTAGGAAGTCCATTAGGCCCATTTAAGTCAATGAAACCCAATTTGCCAAGCCAGATGTCTTGAAAGCTAAATCTGATATTTTTAGCCCCAATTCATTAATATGGAAGCCCAAAGAAGGTGTCCAAGTCCAATCAGTAATTATGACGCAATAATGATTCAGTCCTGATGCAGCATTGTTAAATCTTATTTAAAGGAGGACTTCACAAGAGTAATTTTGGAAGAAAATTCAAAACATTTGATCCAGAGCTCAGAAAAATGCAAATGAGGTACCGTTGGAAAGAGGATTCCAGGATCTACAACTTTTATGTTTACCTCGAGACCTAATTCTACCGTTCCAGAGGACGATTTTGTCCTTGAAATTTCTGGAGCGAATTAATCTTCTCCTAAACCGACTTGGAGAATGTTTTGGACGAAAATTCAGATGTTAAAGATGATGTCTAGCATTCCTATTGGCCACGTTAGATCCTAATTAATGAGGATAATCTAAATTTCTATTATTTTAATAATTGAATAATTAAAATATTCTTTAATAATGGCAATTTTGAAATATATTTGAAATAAAAGGGTACAATCATCAGAGGTGGACAGGTACTACACTGGAAAAAACAGTCGATCAAGGAAGACATCATCGTGCTAAGCCACAGATTCATGAGTATCAGGTTCTTTAGGGGACTACATCCCTTAGCAAAGGAAGCTGAAGCACTTGCAAAAGGAGCTACCAGAACAAGGACAGCTCTCTCATGTCCATAACGTGTTTTAATGTCTTCTTAATTATATTTGACTGTTAAAAAAAAAAAAGAATAGTGCAAAATGGGTGTACATACTACGACAAACACCTAGCTTAATAGATCATCAAAAATATTGGTTACGAATTATGATGATGCATTTGGATCTTAAGTGATGGTTTGTGCATGGAATAATACATCTAAATTTAAAAATAAATCATCTTCCAATTACATCCATTATTATTTTTCTCTTTTTTTTTGACAAAAAATTAAATTGAACTTTCATTGGTACAAACTCGATATTAATATTATTATAATAATTTTTCAAAATGTCTTATTTTTCTGTTTGAAAATGCCCATCAAATTATTTTATTTTTACTCTTAATTAAACACACTCATAATACAATATTTATATTTATTAATCGTCTTAGTGATAATAATAAACAAGTGGATCGGCCCACACTGGCGCGTCGGGCGTTCAGAAATCTTACTTCTTTAAACAATTTCCTATTCAAATTAAATTATTTGATGTGTAGGAAAATTCGAAAGTATTATGATTTTAAATGTATTGCATCTTTAAAAGGCTATATTATTAATATTGAGTATATGCCCTAAAGTTAGCAATAAATAGTAAATATTAGTTTGTACATGGACATGTGCAATAGCGGTTTGTGGTCTCTTAAGAATTCACAAATTGCATCTTTAGTTACGTTAACATTATTGAAAAACAAATCAATAACTTGATGATTAATCATCTTCGGTTTTGTTATCAAATTAAAATAAACCTTATTTGTTATGTTTTTGGGCTGGCCAATAAGTCCATTTGTTTTCTAAAAACAGTCTTGTCTATAATGGACTGATCATATCATCAGTATAAGATTTAACTTTAATTTTTACTTAGAAATTTTATATCAGAGCTTGTAAACATTTATGCTGCTAACCCACTAATGTTACAATTCTAAATTGTAATTCATGGGTTGAATAGCATTAATTGACATCGTTAAAAAGGGCTCCCACACAGCATAGGCCTTAGCTAAGTCTTGAAAATTCTCTGTAAATTAAGAAATACTCAACTCAAATCATAGAAAATTCTTTGTAAATTAAGAAATACTCAACTAAAATCCTGATCCTTAGCTATCTTATCTAACACTTTGTTCTAACTTAAAAGAAAATATTATTTATTTTGTAGAATAATTAAGTAGAGATAGGAGGGATACGATTTATTATAACATGTATTGTGTGAAAGGAAACAGATAATTACAAAAAAGGGCTCAAGGGCAAGAACTGGCTGGAAACTAACCTAAGGTCTTCTTAGTAATTTGGTAAATGAGAAAAGACAGAAAAGGACAAAAAAAGTTCAAATGGAGCCTCCTCATCGATTCTCAAAAGAGGCGTTTAGTAATTTTATTGGGTGTTTCAATTACAATTCTAAATTGTAATTCATGGGTTGAATAGCATTAATTGACATCGTTAAAAAGGGCTCCCACACAGCATAGGCCTTAGCTAAGTCTTGAAAATTCTCTGTAAATTAAGAAATACTCAACTCAAATCATAGAAAATTCTTTGTAAATTAAGAAATACTCAACTAAAATCCTGATCCTTAGCTATCTTATCTAACACTTTGTTCTAACTTAAAAGAAAATATTATTTATTTTGTAGAATAATTAAGTAGAGATAGGAGGGATACGATTTATTATAACATTTATTGTGTGAAAGGAAACAGATAATTACAAAAAAGGCTCAAGGGCAAGAACTGGCTGGAAACTAACCTAAGGTCTTCTTATTAATTTGGTAAATGAGAAAAGACAGAAAATGACAAAAAAAAGTTCAAATGGAGCCTCCTCATCGATTCTTAAAAGAGGCGTTTAATAATTTTATTGGGTGTTTCAAATAATATGTAGTATATATATATATATATATATATTATAGTAATAATAATAGATTGAAAGAGACTCTTTTAGCCTGAAATTGAAATTGAAATATGTATAAGGGTAATTATTTGATACATCGGTGGTGTAAATTTTGTACTTCACAAGCGGGTTGTGGAGTTGACACATGTCCATTTTTTTAATTAATTAAGTTTTAAATATTTCAATCTAGTCCCTAGACAACATATGTCACCCTTCAGGACCCACTTGTATAATCTGCTAAATTCCACCGCTGATGTATTATATAATTTGGCTATGTATAATAAATAAGAAAAGATGGTCCCTGGCACAGGTTTTGTTTTGCCATTGGAAATTCTTCAAATCTCTTATATTTTCCTTTTGTTTTGGCATGATTCACATGTTTGTTTGGTTTCAACAAGATTTCTTGTTTTCTTTAGTTCCTGGTTTTTTTTTTTTTCCCATCCACCAGTATTTCTTTAGTCACAAACAATTTCCATAATATACAGTAATTATTTCCAAACTTATTTAAAAAAGAAGTTAAATTATATACCCAAAAAAAAGTTGAATTTCAAAATAAATTCACAAAATATAAGCCAAATAAGTGAGTAATTTCATTTTTTTTAATCCCCCTTGGAAAAAATTGAATAAATAAAGTGTGAAGGTCTTTAATTTGGGCCGTGGACTGGTGGCCTGCTATGCTGGGTAGAGCAGCGGCGAGGCGACGAATGGAAATGGAATGAGAGGAAGGGACCATTTGACCCATGACGTGTTAAACCCAATCATCAATAATATAACACGTGCATTGCATGCATTCTCCTCCTGGGCTGGGCCCCTCTTCCTTTAATTATTCCTCCTCTCTCCTCTTACAAATTCTATTACGAAAAGAGAAAGAGAAAATATCTCTTCCAAAATATATATAACATTAAAAATTAAATAAAAAGCATTTTTTTAAAAAATAAATATATAAAAAAACAATACAATTTTATTTCATTTCATCTAAATTTTTTTATAATTTTTCTGCACTAAATATATAAGTTCACTACTCATTATTCAATATTCAATATTTTAAAATTTTAATTAATATTTAAATGTAAAAAATTACTTATTTATGCAAACTAATTTTTAATTTATATATGATATGAAATTATTAAAAATTCATGGACATGATGATGAAAGAAACAAATTTCAGAAATAAGAATAGAAAAAATCTTTTTGCCAAAAAAAAAAGAATAGAAAAAATCTTAGCCCTCCATTAGGGAAAAAAAAAGAAGGACAAAAAAGAGGGGAAAACGAGAAAAGAAATCTTAGCACTTAATCAAAGTCGGTTTAGAATTAGATCTCCCACTACGGGTCGTTAACTAATTGCTTATTACCGAGACTACTTGCTTAACTTTACTTCTTCATTTTTGTAGTGTAAGGATTTATATATATATTCAGAAGCCAATCTTTTTCTTCAAAACATTGGATTTATCTAACTAAATTTTAAAAAAGCTTTCAAATTCTTGTTTTTTCTCATCTGGGTTTTTCTTTTCTCTGTACGAATCAATCACCCAAACGCCTTTTTTTCTTCTTTACCGTAACGTAAGCTAAAAAGAAAGACCAGAAAAAGGGTAAATTCAGCTCCAAGACAAATAAATACCCAGAGAAAATTTAACCAGCGAAGAAGGTGACTTTTATGCTAAGTTATTCATTGGATTGGAATTGAATTGAATCCAATTTGGAAGATTAATTTTTTTTTTCTCATTTGTTCGTCGAGGAGAGATGAGGGAGAAGAAGTCTCTGTTTTTGATCTGTGTATGGATTTTGCTGTGGGGGAATTGTTTTGGGAAATTCGTTGTGGAGAAGAACAACTTGAAAGTTACATCGCCGGAGACAATCAAAGGGGTTTATGAATGTGCGATTGGGAATTTTGGGGTTCCTCAGTATGGCGGAACCTTGGTTGGCACCGTTGTTTATCCCACTGCAAATCAGCTCGCATGCAAGACCTTTGATGATTTTGGCATCAACTACAAATCGAAGCCCGGTGGACTCCCCACTTTTCTCCTTATTGATCGTGGAGGTCGGTCAACTCTTTCCTTCTTTCTATTCCTGATTTTTATCTATTTATATGATTTCATTAATTGTTTTGAAAGTAAATGGTTTCAATTATGTTTGTTTTTTTCCTTATATAAATATTTGTTTTGATAATTCGATGAATTTTGACTTTGAACTTGTGAATCAGGCCTTAGATTGTTTCCTTTGTTTTAGTAGTTATGTTCTTCTCAATTACCTTTATGCATCTGCTTATTGAAAGATTTGGTAATCTGGGCAATGCAGAGTGTTTCTTCACCTTGAAGGCATGGAATGCTCAGAAGGCTGGAGCTGCTGCCATTCTTGTTGCCGACAACCAGGAGGAGCCCTTGATTACCATGGATAACCCTGAAGAAGATAACACTAGTGCTGATTACCTGCAGAACATCACTATTCCATCAGCCCTCATTACTAAAGCACTAGGGGACAGTATCAAGAAGGCACTAAATAATAAAGAAATGGTTAATATGAATCTTGACTGGACAGAGTCTCTTCCACACCCAGATGAGCGGGTCGAGTATGAGTTTTGGACAAACAGCAACGATGAGTGCGGGCCAAAGTGTGACAGCCAGATAGAATTTGTCAAGAACTTCAAAGGAGCTGCGCAAATACTCGAGCAGAAAGGGTACACTCAATTCACCCCACACTATATAACTTGGTATTGCCCTGAAGCTTTTATTTTGAGCAAACAGTGCAAATCACAGTGCATCAACCATGGGAGGTACTGCGCTCCAGACCCTGAGCAAGATTTCAGTACAGGATATGATGGTAAAGATGTTGTGATTCAAAATCTTCGCCAAGCTTGCCTTTTCAAAGTTGCTAACGAAAGTGGAAAGCCATGGCTTTGGTGGGATTATGTTACTGACTTTGCTATCCGCTGCCCAATGAAAGACAAGAAGTACACAAAAGAGTGTGCAAATGAAGTTATCAAGTCTCTTGGTAGGTTAATGCTTTATATTTTGCAACTAAATTCATTTGCTATATTTGATATGATAACGGAAAAAAATTCATTTGCTATATTTGATATGATAACAATCTTAAAATGGGCCATATAAGATGTTGCTGATGCATTACTGTTAAGAAGGTGTTAATGTGCTAGAAAGGCCAAAGTTTTCTTATTTTGTAGCCGGAGTTGTTGATTAGTTTAGTCACTTCTATTCTTAGATCTCAGGGTGAACTCATTTCGGTTTATTCATTTTTCTATTCTCTGCTTTATAGGCGTTGATCTCACTCAAATTGACAAATGTATTGGAGACACTGACGCTGATATGGAGAACCCAGTTCTTAAAGCTGAACAAGACGCACAGGTAAGATTATTGTTATTTAAAAAAATTTCGAGGATGTCATGACTTGTTTATTAAGGTTCTGATTGTGCTGTAATTCTGATTGCAGATTGGCACAGGCTCCCGTGGAGACGTGACTATATTGCCAACTCTTGTGATTAATAATAGACAGTATAGAGGTTTACATCAGGATTTTCTGTCTTTACGAGCAATCTAATTTCATGAATTACCTTTTATAACCCAGACCTTGTTTGTTGGATTCAGGAAAGTTGGACAGAGGAGCTGTTCTCAAGGCAATTTGTGCAGGCTTTCAAGAGACCACAGAGCCAGCTATCTGTTTAAGTGAAGGTTACCATCTATTGCACTCAATTCAAGAGCATTTTCTTCTTTGATCTCTTTTGAAACATTGAAATTTCTGCTTTTTACCAATTTATTGCACATATCAGCACAATCCAAGCTCTTTTTTTTCTTTTACCAATGCACCATATGAAAGAGTTACTTCAGTTTTATTGATTGTAAAACAGAATCTCTGTCCTCTATTAGGAGCGGACCTTCCTACATACCTATCTCGATTTTCTGATGAGCTTTAGTAATGGTTATGTCTCTGCTTTTTACATGCTATTTTATACTCCCTCCGTTCCAAAATATCTGTCGTTTTTTGGATGAATGTGGTCTTATTTAGGGCCACATTCATCCCAAAAACGACAGTTATTTTGGAACGGAAGGAGTATTAGACAATTATAATTTTTTGTAAATTTGGTTGGAGATTACCAATAGAGATATAAATTTGTAAATTTGGGAAGAGACTGCCAATAGAGATGATATTCATTATTTTATCATGCGCTGTTCCTAGCAGATATAGAAACTAATGAGTGCTTGAAAAACAACGGTGGGTGCTGGCAAGACAAGAATGCCAACATTACTGCATGCAGGGTATGTTTCTTACTGGAAATTTTTTGCAGATTAATTTTATGTTCAATCAAACAGTTTTCTGATGCGCTTCTTCACTGTAGGATACTTTCCGTGGAAGAGTGTGTGAATGCCCAATAGTCAATGGAGTGAAGTTTACAGGGGATGGTTATACCCATTGTGAAGGTACCGTCTTCCGTTAGAAAATTCATGGTGTGATGTTGTTAATGGAAATTAACAGTAGTTACACTTTAGGATTTTAATCAATATGAATTTGAAATTTATGTTTTTATCAGTCGTATATGCTTAGTTCCTATGCTGAAATATCTGCTTTCTTTATTTAACAGCTTCTGCGGCTTTACGTTGTGAAATCAACAATGGAGGATGCTGGACGAAAACACAAGAGGGAAGGACATACTCGGCTTGTCTTGTGAGTGCCTCTAGCTGTCTGTCTATCTCTATTGCTGTGTCTCTCTCTCATGTTTTCTGCTTCTTATTTGTTGGATTCTGTAATGGTTGTTCAGGATGACAATTCACATGGTTGCAAGTGCCCTACTGGATTCAGGGGTGATGGAGTCAACAGCTGCGAAGGTACTAGGATTTCTCTACCTGGTTTCTTCATTAATATCATATAGATTATAGTGTCATGCTCAACACACAAACTAGAAGCTCATTGAGAAGTTCTATTTTCTGCTTTTAGTCAATGAGTTCGTTTCTTATGGATTGTGGTTTTTTCTACTAAATCAGTGTCTTAGAAGATACATTTCTGCTATTTCTACTTTTGTTCATGTGTATTAGACACCATAAAGTATCTCATTTTTATATATCTATGTCTCTATTGGTTCCACTTGGTCTTTAGTCTTCTGTGAAGAATGGAATATAGTTATAGTAGCAAAAACTTGAGTCAATAGCCTTCAAGGCCCTTTGTCATGCAGTGTTTAATTAAGTGGTTTCGAAGCAGTTTTTACTTTGGAAATTCTGAATGATTTCTAGTGTTTTATGGGTTTTTAATTAGAAAAATGCTTCATGATTGGAGATGCATCAAAGAAGTTTTAATTTTTATGGTTATTTGTATCTAAGTTGGTGAACCATTTCTCATGTTTGACTGTTCCAGATATTGACGAGTGCAAGGAGAAAGTGGCCTGCCAATGTGCTGGGTGCAAATGCAAAAATACTTGGGGTAGTTATGAATGCAGCTGTAGTAGTGGTTCTTTGTACATGCGAGAACATGACACATGCATCAGTGAGTATCCTTGGGGCTTGTGCCCTCAAACTCTTTCTAGATTGGTCTCATTTAGCTATAAATCTTTTCAGATGCCCTTAAGAGCAACATTGGGCACCCCATTCCCCATGCATGGGTTGGAAAAAAAATATTTTCGTATTATGTGTTCCTGGATATTAAACTTTAGTAGATAATGCTGGGACTGGGTTCAAGATTAAGCTAAATATCCTATTAATATTTATTAGCTGCAACTTATGTTTTAATGCAAAATATGCAGGTAAGGATGCCAGTAGTGAGGTAGGCTGGGGCTCTGTTTGGCTAATAATGCTTGGCTTGGTTGCTGTTGGAGCTGCAGGATATGCCATTTACAAATACAGAATTCGGGTAAGATTGTTGTTGCACTAATATATCACTCATTCTATAATTGCCAATAGACAAGGTCACACTTTAAAAGCAATTGAGGTATAGATAATACATGATAATGACATCACATTGTTGTGAGATGCCCAAGTTTATGATGACAGGACCTGGCACTATAATTCCTCAATAGTTTTGCATGGAAGGCTATTTCAAAGCCAAACCGAAAATCCTGGTTTTAAAATCTTGAAACTATATCTTACCGAAGTTGTGTGGCTAACCAGAGGAGTCAAACTTAATAAATCTGATTTGACTTTAATTTTACCAACTTAGAGTCCATTTTTTGAACTGAAGTACAAGTTGAACTAAATACCAAAAAGGGCTGGATGCTGGAGTTAAAAACAATTTGAATAGCACTTTACCACTTTTTTTAGTAAGAAAAAGCATAGATAGTCAAGACAGAGGAAAAGGGCACATTTTTCTGTCTATAATGGTGAACTGGTTTTCATGTTTTCTTGAATTTTTTGCAGAGATACATGGATTCCGAGATTCGGGCTATCATGGCACAATACATGCCATTGGATAATCAACCTAATAATGTTCATCATCCAGATATCTAAAAAGCAGCACAATCACAAGCAAACTGCTCTGGGAAAGAGGCACAAGGAACATATTTTCAAAAGCCTTAGGTGCCTGCCCTCCCTCGTTTTATTGGTTATTTATTAGCTGTAATATTTTCACTCAGTTGCTCTACTTATTTAGTCCAAGTTTCTTTCCTCTTTTGACAATGTAAATCTAAATTATAAGTGATGCACATAATTCCAGTTTCACAGGAAATTTTTCAATTTAGCTTTAACTGCTTTTAGCATGAGCATATAGTTGGCTTTTCTTTCCAGGAGCATGTATCAAGATTCAGGAAAGAATGAATATATAAGTTTCTAAATTCTAAGATGATTTTAACTTTTATAATTGTTAATAAAACCAATTTCCTCAAAAAAAAAAGTTAATCAAACCAATAACTTGGAAATCAAGGTTTGTTCAACTTTCAACATGATATTACCAATTCCCAAAAAACCGTGAAAGTGTGGAATTTGGGAATCTGCCATATCTTCTTTACTTGATATTTAATCTTCTCTTATGTACCTATATAATATGCTGGGTTAAAGGCACTTTTTGCAAGTCATTTGCCAAGCAACTTAACATTCAAAGATGCTGAAAAATCTCATCTGAAAATTGTAAACAGTAAACTCACCTGTTTGTACAAAAATATCGGGACGAAATGGAGTAATGGACACATTATTATTCAAAGCTTCTCATGGACATAAGTTTAAGAACAGAATAAATTTAACATCATCTCGAAGCACTCCACTCTATTCTTTTTTAACTACCTCTCATATCATCATATCAACCTCCTAAAGGATTCACAATAATAGAAAACAACAAAACTAAGTCTGATAAAAGCCTAAAGGCCTAAAATTCTGTATTCTGGCAGTGGCATTCTTCAACATTGAGTTTGTTCCTGTAATATCAAATTTTCTTTCCTCAGCACCAACATGATCCGGTAAACTATTTCTTTTTCCTACCTGGGAGTCAAGGGAAAACTGAAGTTCTCAGAATATATTGAAGCAATCTATAGTATTCAAGATTGGAATCAGAACAGAATAACCCTGCCTGACAAAGATTCAAATTTCAGTACGAGAGAAGGAAGAGGAGCATGAGTGAGGTAGACATGAGACTTTGAAGAGCTTGAAAAAAGTTTTTCCAAGGTATAGAATATTAAGCAAGATGGATAATAGAACCAATGGTCATGCTTACGGAGGAACAACAAGCAAAAATTTAAAAATTCCAATTTAACATGCATGAATATGAACTAGAAAACAAGACACATGTTTCTCCAGAAATGGGACTAGAATATCAAAAATTAGGAAAACAAGACACAGGTTTCTCCAAAGATAGGATTAAAATACATGTGCATTTCTTGGGGGAAAAAACAGAAAGAGAGCTGAACATACATATACAAATATAAGAAAAACTAACCTCAAAAGAGTAGATCAATTTTCTGTCCCAGGTTCCAAGCCAGGCTTTTTATCTACTAGAAGCTTATAGATATAGAATGCCGCTACTGCACCACTGCATACAGGAAAGTAAGTTGTCAAACCAACCGAAAATTTTACTGCAATAAAATTGCCTTCAAAAAGTAAAGCTCTAGCAAAAGAAGACTGGAACTCAATTATCTCAAACAAATATTTGCTAACGGACATTCATGCATTGGTGAAAAGCTAGTTTTTATATGCAACCTTGACATTGCAAGAGAAAATCAAACTCTGAGCTAAGCTAATATGGTAATACATTGGAAGTAGGAACTGAATGCTAAATTCAATCATGTTGTACTGATCATATCCTCTTCAATGCATAAACTGAATTTTCTTATCCTATACTCAAGGTTTGCAAATTTACAGTCATCAATGTCACACCCTTTCTTAGCCACACAGGTTCGAAATTAGAACCACCTCTAACATCCATGTATATATAAAGAAAATTTAAATTGTCAAAATAATCTTACAAACCTGACTATGGTTGTGATAAAGGTGCCCAGACTTAATCTCTGGAAAAAGCATAAGAACCAACGGAAGTTAAAGCAAAATCAGTAGCTTGGAATAAAATCAGTGGGCGATTAAGAAACAAATAAAAAAATAAAGATTATGATCAGAATCCCTACCCGAAAAAACAAGCCAAACTCCCTCAAAAATAGTATAGATGCAATGGCTGCACAAAAAATGGTAAACCAGTTCACATACTAGCATATAAAAGATGATAGTAAGCAACATCCTGTTAAAAATGTAAGGAATTTTGCAAATTAAGAAAAATGAAGGAACTAGGAACCTGTTTGTCCTTTGACGGAAAAATCAGAATGCTCTCCTTTTTTGTATGATTTTAAACTCGAAATACTTAATGCCAATAGAGCTCCACCTAGAATCACACCAAACCTTATGGCAGATATGCTCCCTGTCAACATGAAAACAAGGAATCCCCAAGCTGAAAGAAAGAATCCTGCCAAACCCAAACCCAAAAAACAAGCAAGATATCAGCTTTTATGCAATTATAAAAAAATTCTTAAAATTGAAATGAAAAGCAATTCCATTTTAAATACCATAAGGTATCCCAACATGAAAGTCACGAACTTTGGAGACGTCATCGAAATCATCGGCTGTAGAAGAGTATGTTTCGACGATTTCTTTCACTTCTGGAGGGGAATTCTCGGCTGCTGTTGAGAGATAAACTTTTCCTTCTTCGCTGATCTCTTTTACTATTTCACTCAAATCATTTCTGGCCTTTTCCGCTTGAATTTTAAGCTGCTCTGATGTTTCTTTGAGAGTAACCAAAGCTTTCTCAGAGTAAATTTCATATGCTTCTTGAGACACGCTTTGTATCTTCAAAGCTTGCTCTTTGAATGTTTCTAAAGCTTGTTTCCATGCTTCATTCGATTCTTCTTCACTTGAAGACTTCGCTTGATCCTTTTCTCTCTCCACTTCTATTTCTGAATGCTTCTGAACAAAAAAGAAATCAACAATTGAAATTGAAAAAGATTATTAGTGATAGTAATTCTCAAAAATAAATAAATAAATAAATTTTCAGTTGAAGGAAAAATTGCAAGTAAATATACTAAAAAAGAGTCATTTGAATTTCAACTCACGGATTCCTCGTGGGAAGAAGAAGCAGCTGCGAAAGCGACGAATGATTGATTGAAGGAAACCCGTCTATCAAGTGAGCGAAAACCCAGGGTTAAGCCTTTGGGAGCGGTAAGTACGACTCTACAAGGTGGCCGGAGCCGAAGCGACGGCGACAAACACAGTGCCATTGGAGAAGTAGTAGCACGAGAAAATCTCTTCAATGGCTCGAAGGCGCAGCTAGGGTTAGGGCTTTTGATCGACAGCATCTCCAATTTTACAAATTGTTTAGCAGAAAGCTTTGGTTTTTTAAATTTCCTTTAAAAATAAAATAAACTGTGTAAATATAAAGAGAGAAAAGAACGGAGAGGGCGAAATATACGAGAAAAAATTTAGGGCTTTATATATAAAGGGTCGCGGGTTGCACTTGCCGGTGAATGAAATTTAAAAAAAGAAAAAATTGTAAAAAGCAAAAATTAAAATTGACGACGAAACGGTGACGTCTCGTGCCGTCGGCGTCGTGGCTTTGGTGTTTTCTGTTGCCTGGGAGACGAAAAGTGGGAAGAACGGAGATAGGAACCTTTCGATGCGATGCTTTGATGACACGTAATCAATAGAAAGTTTTATGCGAGTCGGCCCCACAGAATCACGGAGGATTGTAGCGCTGATATTGTACATAAGAAACCACATGTTCACGCTGCTCTCACCTTTATTTACCAACATGATTCCATGAATTTATAATTGCTGCTCTTGTCAACCGTTGGATATTGTTTAGTAGTACTACTAATTAAAAGTATTAATACTGGGAAGTTATTAGGTAGGAGTGATCTACCATGTCAGTCATGGAACCAACCACTAATATGATTACAACTCAACAATTTTCTAAAAATTATATCCTAATAATTTCTTAAATTTTAGAACTTACCGGCATTATCTATTCTAAAACCAATTACTCAAACATATAACAAAAGAGTAGAGTTTAAACCTTTCATTCATAGTTAAAGAATCAATCCAGAGACCATTCTAACCCTAGGGTACCAAGGGCCTTAAACATGACCAATGGCATTCAAGATGGAAAAAATCATCTTAAAGCATGTGAATCAGCATCGAGAAAGAATAAAAGCAACCAAAAGATACAATGAAGGGCCATGATCATTCAATCAATAAGAAGAATTGTACATCCAGAATGTTTGAATCAGTCTTTCTTTGTACATGAAACAAAATTTTACAATTAACAAAGTATGAAATAGTTAAATCATCATATCTCATGACCGGTTCTCCTCTTGATCAAATAGTTAAATGCTTGTATTTTATCTTTAAGAACTAGGATTCGAGGTTGTGAAACCAATGTCATCAAAAATCATCATATCTGAGGAATTCATAGTTTTGGAGTACATTAAAAGATCCCTGATGACAATATGCTTATCGAAGGTAGATCCAAAAGAAGCTGGTCCTCAGATCATCTGAACAATAAAGGAGGGAAAATTGGAAACAGGAATAAGGAAATGTGCAATTAGAAGGCTAAAATAGGGAGAGTGTTGTACCCAATCAGGCAAAGGGGAGAGTCTCTTTTGTCATATTCATATCAATTGAACCAAGGGTTTCTTCTTTCCTACCATTTCTGTGAATTGGTTTCATATGAACTCTGTTCTGTTTCTCAAAATTTCCAAGTGGACGTTGATAAGATCTGTCCATTTAATTTAGTAGCACCTTCGGATGTTATATCTTGAAGAGGTGAGCTTCCACTTCTCACCGCAACATTTTGAGGTATTGTTGATTATATTATTTGATACTTAAATTTAACATTTCCTTATTCCTCTTTATTTTACAAAAAGTTTGTTCTTTTATTCAACATTCGGCTTCCTTTTTCTTGATGTTTCTATTAGCCGCTTATATATAGTATATTTCTACCTTTCCAAAAGCACAATTAGCCAATGCTAAGTACAATCGTTTTGTAATTCATTGTGTAATTACATATGCTCTTGCAAATATTTTCAATTAATTCAATTTTCCTACGGCAACTATATCTGCTCACTACAAAAAATTAGGCATTCCTTATGCTTATTCGCCATGTTTTGGTCTTTTTCCATATGACTCATTATTTTAAAATCCTTCCAATTGCTTGAAATGCATTGTCTTTATATGTAATTTTAGCATTTGGATGTAATTAATTATGTTCCTACCATTTTTTTTCCTTAGTGCATTGTCTTTATATGTAATTTTAGCATTAAGATGTAATTAATGGTGCTCCCACCATTTTTTCCTTAGTTGTTAGTTTTGACCTTAAGTTCCATGCATAAATTTTAAAAAATTGTATGTAGCGTAAGCACAGACTAACCTACTTGTACCAAATTAAATCAAACATATATTTTACATGTTATTAATCAAAAATCTCATTGTTGAAATTTAGATATGGTCCCATACTAAGCTAAGGCAAGATAGCTATCATTTTGAACTAGAAAAGATATGCCATTGGAACTAAAGAGTTCATGGAGACATCTTTCATTTCCGTCTCTACAAATATTAACAATTGGAATATAGATGACATAGCGGTAAACAAAGAAAACAAGATCCTCTACAAATATTAACAATTGGAATATAGATGACATAGCGGTAAGCAAAGAAAACAAGATCCTTGAACAATCAAGAAATCTTAGGTTTGAGAAACAATCTCAACTTTGGGAAAATATTCCACAAAAGGTTTATTTTGAAAAGTAGGATTCAAGAGTTATTTAATTTCTGAAATAAAAGGCTTTTATATAGCAAACTAAAATACTAAGTACAATTCTATTTAGGATTGTTTAGAGAAATAAAAGACTTTACGAAAATAAAAGACTCCATCCTAATTAAACTAGGAAATAATTAAAGAAAATAGCAATAGTAATTAAAACTAAACTTCACACCACTTCTCTAGCTAGTTGGCAGCTTGGTCTACTTTGCTCCCCTCTCCAACTTGGTTCGCTCCATCTTCTCCAAGAACTCCATCAATGCACGTTCCACGTCAATAGGATACACAGGTAGCATATCAAATGGACTGTTGGAGGGATAGTGAATGGTGGTAATAGGAGAAAATTAAACAAAGCAACCAGAATCGACCCTACAAAACAGGTGCTTACTGATAGGCTTAGTTTCTATGTCATGGAAGACATTTTCGTAAGAAAGGACATTATTTGTTACACAACCCCTACCTACAAAACTGGTGCTTACTAATAGGCTTAGTTTATATGTCATGCAAGACATTTTCATGAGAAATGACATTATTTGTATCATGTCGTGTGCACGTTTAATAAATAGTTCTCGTACGTATTTAAATTCTTGACATGAATAATTATTCGTGTCATGTTCGTGTGTTAATGTTACACGACACGAAAATGACACGAATTGTCGAGTCTAGAAATATTGATTGCGGGATTTAATCCGTTAATCAATATATTAAACAAAGGTTAAAAATTATGAAAAGAAAATTTAAGATAGACTAATTTTTATTTTACATACATCATGATGCGAGAAGTATATCATAATCAATCATTTCATTTGTTTCAAACAAGTCTAAGTTTTCACTTCATTTTATTCAATCATTTCATTTGTTTGAATCAAGTACAAAGTTTTCCCTAATTGAATTGAATTGGATAAGCATCTACCAATTGTGCAAGGCAGTTCCATCAAATTTCATCCAACTAATTCAACTCTTATATACCTATATTTTTTTGGATAATTATCAATTTATTTATCCAGACAAAAGACAAAGTAGCTTTACAACACGTGCAGCAGTAGGTTTACAAGGGAACATGGGGAACAAACTACACAAATAAAACAAGCAAGTGATACCGGGTATAACTAGATTCCAACTATGACAAAGTCTTCTATTAATAAAATATGGAGAAACCACCTTAGCCATGTAACTTGCCCCTAATAAATTCACCAATCTTCAAGAAGAGATCATTTTGGGATTGTTGAATCATGCTAACAAGCCTCAACTTCCTTTCCATCCTGATATAATAACAGAAAGAAGTCCAATTTAATTTAAGGATTTTAATAAGCAAAGATTTGCCTTTAAGAACTCTGATCCCATTGCAATTCATATTCCCAATCCATGACTAATCTTGAAAACCCAGTATCCATACAACCAGTTGCTAGACATATTTAGAGAGAGGACAGGAGAAAAACAAATGATTCTTGCTCTCATCACTTTGGCTACACAGCAAACACTTACAGAAACACCCTCAACAACCCATTGTATCTATTCCTGGTTGCCAATCGATTAAGTATCACCTACCGAAAGACAAAAGAATGCTTTGGGATTATAAATCTATATATTATATAAGTTTCAAGAAGGTTATATACCTATACTTATAAGTTTCAAGAAGATTTTCAAACAATATGCGTCAAGAAACGACTTTAATCATAACTCAGCGTATCAATTAAAAATTTAATTTAATGATAAATTAAATTTTTTAGATTTATTTTTTAATAAAATCATAATTCTATTATAAAAGCAACAAAATTAATAGGATATAATTAAACTCATTTCAATCAAAAATTTGAAAAAATCAAAATAAAAAACTTTACCATATATTAATTAGTCTAATAGTTTAAATTTTTATTATTTATAAATATTGTTAAAAGTTATAAAAATCATCTAAATAATAATTTACATAATTTTTTCTCTGATATATAAAGGATATTTTTATAAAAAATACATAAATCATATTTAATTTTCTCCAATAACTCAAAATATTATCATATGGAATTAAAAGTTTTGTTTAATTTTAAGAGAAACGTGACATTAGTTGACAATGGATGTAGAATGTTGGACACCAATGTATATATACACCATATTCACACAACCCAGATGCATATGGTCATCAATTTATAATTCATCAAAAATACATGTAATGGTGTACATAAAAAAAATACATGTAATGGTGGTTGGTGGAGAAGAAGATTTAAATGCATACTAGCTACATATTAAATGATTATATTTAAAGGTTGTTTATTACCAAAATGACTTCAAAGATGGATTTCAATTTGTTAGCTTTTGTTATAATAATGCTGCTCAAAATTTTTATTGGTCCACTTAGATGTGTTAGAGGGGGTGAATAACACTTAATCGAAATTTTGAGTTCTCTGAAAAATGTGTTTAAGACACTAGTTCAGAATTCGTCGTTAAAGTCACTAATGCAAAGCAGAGAGATAAACAATAACATAAGGCAGATGAAAAAGTAATGGATGGAAATAAAGACGTTAACAACTGAATAGTGGAAAAGTAAAGAGAGTAGGAGAAGATAAAATTGGAACGATGAAGGAAAGGATGGAAGATTGTAGACACGGCGATTTATAGAGGTTCGGCCTTTCACACCTATGTTCTCAACCTTGGATACCACACCAAGGATTTTAAAATCCACTAAACAGTGAAGTTAAGCAGGTCTTCACAACACCTATTACAATCCCAAAGCTTCAAACCCAAAGCTTTGACACGAGTGCAAACCCACACTCAAAACAATCCCAAGTGCACAACCCACACTTGAACAAACACAAGTGCACAACCCACACTTAACCAAAATCAGAAAAACAAAGTATCAAAGTGTGAAAACGATCCTAACAGATCAGAATACACACAATCAGGCCTAATACAATCTAAAGGTATAAACTTTAAGTGCTATTACAAATATCCAAGCTAAAAGAATAAACTATAAAGAGAGCAAGACTTGGATTTTAGGGATTTTTGAAATTCTGGAGAGAGTAGGTGATTTGATCTTCAATGAAGCTCCAAAACTTGAACTCAAACGGTTAGATTTGAGTATTTATACTTCTCTCTAGCGAACTAGCCGTTAGGTTTGAAATTCAAACCAATTTCCCGTTTTTCTTGTCTTTTAGTCGCGCCAGCTGTAGACAGCTCTAGCGCGTTCGTACGACGTTGATCGCTTCAGCGCATCCGTACTGTTTGTCATGTAGCTACTAGTTGCTTTAATCTCCAGATCATTAATCCCACTAATATCTTCCAGTCTTCTTCTATCTTCAAATAATTTAGCTTAACTTGAATAAACTTCATGCATGCTGACTTGAATACATATCTTCAAACTTGAGCTTTGCATTCTGAAATCGCTGCCTTTGACTTCAACTATCTTGCTACGTTAGTGTCACCAATGAAGCTTTCTTTTTAGGAGTCTAAAATGCTCAACCTTTCTGCGGTTAAAGACTTCACTGCACACTAAGTAGATGTCTTAGCTAACATACTTTGGTTTATTTTGTTATCATCACAAACAGTAGGGTTCAACAATTTTCACATATTGTATAATTTTCAAAAAATAAAAAATAAACAAATAAATAAAAATTTTTTTTTTGCACAAATGACAAGATCATATTTTTTTATTTATTAAGTAAAACAGAACACATAGTGAAGGCTAATACATGCCTAGTAGTACAAACGAAAGACTTATCAAAATACCAAAGCTCAGCAAAAAAGGGATGTACATCATAATAAACATTAGGATTATGAGCATTAGCAGCCCTATAAGCTAAAAGATCAGCCACACTATTAATTTCTCGATATGTGAACTTTATACTAGTAAAATGGAACCCTGTTGCCATATCCAGAATTTCTCTAACCAATATGTCTCGGAGAGGGTGATGAGCCTTTTTCTTGTGAAGCATCAAAATAGAGCTGTAGAAATCACATTCAATGAGCAATTGTGTAATTCACGGCTCTTTTGCAAAACTAAGCCCCATTTTTATAGCCTGAAGTTCAGCAATATCATTAGAAGTGATGCCAAGGAAATGAGAATAAACAATAACCAAATCACCATCAGAGTTTCGAATAATACCTCCACATCCTGCAAATCCAGGATTGCCTAGACAGGAACCATCACAATTCAATTTGTAGAAATCATGAACAAGTGGTTTCCAAGTAAGAGATAAAGATATTTTCTAATACTCTAGGGTGATCTTTGTAAAACTGTTGGAAAAAGCTTTGCATTAAATCCTCAACATATGATGAACTTATAGAGTAATTAAGTGGTTTATTGTTAACAACATAATCATTTGTTACCCTCCATAAATTCCAAAGATGAAAAGCAAACACAATTTCCAAAGGAATAAGTAAATTCCTAATTTTATACAACAACTTATTATAAGAAATGGACTTTAAAACTAAAGTCGGATGAAGATTTTGATGAGTCCAATTCCAGATAATAATATTACAGAAGGGTCTATAGTGTGGGCATTGAAAGAAAATATGGTAATCAGATTCAATTACATCAGTGCACAGATGTCAGTAAAGATTAGGAATTGAATTCCTATGATGGAGCATTTCTGCGATAGCTAATTTATGATGAGCACACAGCCACATGAAAAACTTGACCCTAGGGATAGTTTTCACTTTCCATTATAGTGCCAAGGTAAATTAGGCCTTAAAGTGGGTGATTTTCTTTGAATAAGAATTTGATATAAAGAAGCAGTAGTAAAACCACCACTTTTTGTATAAGGCCATATGACAGTATCTTCATATTCAGGTGATAGAGGTAAATCTACAATTTGGTTTCGAACAACAGCAGGTATGTATATATTAATATCATTAAAATTCCAAGATTAATCAGAGTTGTTGATAATATGTGCAACTGTAAGATTATTAACATCATAAGGTATTAGTTGTTGTGTTAAGTATTTAGAGTTTGTGATAACCATTTGTCATGCCATAAATTAATATGTGCCCCTATTTATACCTCAAATTACAATTGAGGGTAAATTAGTCTTCACATGATTTATATCAAGATGAGTAGTCAAGATTTGATTACAAATCCTGAAGAAACTTAGTTTCTGCACCACCCTAGTTCTAACTGAATTAAGAAATTCTTGTAATTAATTAATTAAGGCCGAAATTATTAAATAAATAATAATAATTTTCGAAATTATTATTATTATCCATATATGCCGCCCTGTATCAAGGGAGGAGGCATAAAATCAATTGAAGGGGCAGTTTCCTTTAATGTTGTTGTCAGCTAGGGAGGCAAGCAGTAAAAAGGGAAATTGTTTGCCATCATCCCATGAGATGGAAAATATCTCATGAACTCACATAACAAGACCCAAAGTCGTCTCCCATGTAGAGGAGAGGCCGCCCTCTTCCCTAAGGATAATTATATTCCTCTTCCTGTAGGAAGGAGACAGAGAGCTAAAGTTTGTCAGCAAGAGAAACACTTATCTACATGAGAGAGGCATGAGATTTTCAACCTCACACCTCCTCAACATAATCAACCTAACATGGTGAAGAAACCGCCTAGCCCTTTCCCTCTCCCCAGGAGGCAAAACTATAATTTTTGCATTTGTTTCAATTAAGGACAAAATGGTAAATTTGATCAATTGAGGGGGCTAGAGGCTGCAATTTCTACCAGCATACCATGATAATCCTTGAGCCATGTAGATCATCTTTGTCACGCCCCAACCCGGAAGTGGAGCGTGAACAACTGCCGCGTCTCCTTGAACTACGTGTCGTGCGTCACACGTATCCAAGGTATCGCGAAGCGTCGATACCAGATCAAGACAATAAAACCGGAATATAGAATAAATTTGAAATACTCAAGTTTGCAAATCAGAGTAAAAGCGGAATCGTTAAAAACCGAAATAATATAAGTACTCTAATAAATCAAAAACCAAAACAAATCCAAATAGTGAGTTAGTAAACAAGAAACAAGGCACGAGGAATGAAAATGTACAGAGACAATGCCAGTGGGACCCGTCAGGTAGTGAGAAGTACCTCTAAGAGCAGTGAAAACAGTCTACGCCACCGACTCGATCGTCCTCGAATGCGCTTAGTCCTAACTACCCTGAAAGCACAATAAGAATTGAGGGGTGAGTACACGAATGTACCCCGTGAGTGAGTTACCCTCAAAAGAGGACCAGAAGAGGGTGGGGTGCACTCACAACCAAAACAAGTAAGAAAACCAAGTTATAAATCATGGTTAGCAATAAAAAAAAAGTACAAGAAATCGTTTATCATTTTCATAAAACAAATGGGCTGCCAATAAAACCTATCCAGAGTGACCTTGGCCCGAGTCAACCTCTGGAACCGTCAGGGGCATTTTCGTCATCATCAAATCATTAATAAAAATATCATTTTTCTCATTGTTCCAAACAAGCCCATTCCCCTGACGTTGGCTTGGGTCCGGTACTGCTTGGTGGCTGCAGCACACCCAATTTAGCTCTCCCATGCACACGTCGAACCGGTAAATAAATATATAAATATGGCATGTCGGGCCTGGAGCTACGAACCATGTGGATCCAAAACGATAGCCATGGTCCGTTAAAACAAATACACCAGCGTTGGGTCGCGTCCGAGATGCTCCACCAACAAGTCATACGTACTCCTGGAGCTAAGTCCATAAGTCCCCGTATGCTTGAACAAATTCTTTAAAACAAAACCAAGTCAGTCATGCACCCAAAACATTTATCAAAACATTTTATAAATCATTTACGTAAAAACAGTGATAAAACATTTCCTCAACCGAGAACCCGTTGAGGATAGCCCACTCACAGTTCAGGGGACTCGTACACCCCAAAGTCAGTCCGCTGTGAGCCTAGCCAATGTCTCGATCAGCGCCTCAGCCGTCTGATTGAGAAGCACGTGCAACACAAGAAAATCATTAAAACCAGTATCATAATCAGAGTTATAAACCAAAGTAATAAACCAGAATAATTAACCAAAACAGTCAGATAAAACATAATGAAATCATAAGAACAGATATCCCACACCCACGGTCTATGTCGAGGAGTTTAACGTATGTCATACAATGTTTTACAGGGTTTTAATATGAGTTTCAGGTTCCGAATACACTTTATAAGTTTATTGGATCTACTCTGGCCGTTAAGGGCAAAACTGTAATTTTATAAGATCAGGGGCAAATGGTAATTTTAACATATTAGGGCTTTTACGATGATCCTCTAACCTTACATGTCCAATTAGTGTGCTTAGATAAACCAAATCCTTTTCTAGGGGCAAAGTTGTAATTTTATCCATTCGAGGGTAAAATACTCATTTACACTTATTATAGGTTTCACAACGTACATACGAATTTATTGATGTGAGCAACATAGTCGAATTCTCTCCATTCCACCCTTAAGGGTAATTTCGTAAATTTGATGACTAAGGGGCATATTGGTAATTTAGACCAATCAAGGGTAACATGGTAATCTTACCCAAAAGGATCGCTACGGTAGTTTTTCCAATCTCCAAGGTGTGATCTTGAAGGCTAAATACATGTATCGCTTTCTTATGGGCAAAATAGTAAATTTGCCTAACGAGGGTATTTCGGTAAATTACACGTTCTAAGAGTACGATGATGTGACTTACGAACTATTGTCATTGATCCCAATAGGTCGGATTCCAAATCGTGGCCCAATAGGTTAAATTTGTCCTCTTATAATATATAAGGGCAATATATTCATTTTTGCTTCTAGGGGTAAAGTAGTCTTTCTACCGCTTATTGATAATTCCAATACTTTATCCGTTTCATTCTACAATATAAATATGGTCGAATTCGAAATCGTGGCTTAACATGATATATTAGTTTACTTTTACTAATTAAGGATAAAATAGTAATTTACCCACTCGAAGGGTGAAATAGACATTTTATATTCCTAAGAATATTACGGAGAATCACAAGAATTATTCGGACATATTAGCACAACCGATGTGGTCGAATTCTTTAAATTCCCCTAAAAAGGTAATTTCTTAATTTAATACCTTAAGGGCGATTTAGTAATTTTACCATCCAATGGTAAAATAGTAATCTCACTTCTCAATTTATTGGACCCAATTATATTTATATATCTCCAAATTTCCTTTTTTATTTTCCATATTTCTCCGTATTTTCCTTATTCTCTCTTTTTCTTTTTCTTTACTTTATTTCAAAATTGGGCCTAAGTACAAGTACATTCTCTTCTTCTCTTTTTTTTTTTTCGTTGGGCCTGGTCAGGCCCAACATCTAACCCACCCTAGGCCAGCCGCTTGGGCCGCGCGCTTGGCTGGCCCAAGCGCTGGGCCGCGCGCTTAGCTGGCCCAAGCGCTGGGCCGCAAAGATGGTTGGCCCAAGTGGCCTGCCCTCTTTTTTTTTGTCTTCTTCTTCTTTCATTTTTTTTTTCATCATTTTTTTTAAAGATTGGCTGGTCGGAATCTGGAAAAAATTCCAGATTCCGGCAGCCCCTATTTGGGCCAATTAAACCATTTTTCAACCCCCTTTTAACCAAATTTTCACTTCTAAACACTTCCACAATCAATTCCTAACAATTAAACACCAAAATCCACCAACTTATAGGATTAAATCAAAACAACTTACCCAAATATATGAATTTTCAAGCTCCCATGCCTCAACAAGCTCCAATCCGAATTTTTCACCAAGTAAATTGTTTCCCAAGGACCTCCAAAACAAATTCAAGTTAAAATCCATCTTCAAAACTTCAATATATCAAAATATTCTCCAAATATACTCCTTACCTTTCTTAACTTGGAAATCCCTCAATGTACCTAAATATTAAAATCCACAAGCTTTAATGGAAAGGGCTTGATGAGAGGAAGCTTATATTCCAAATGCATGCAAGATTTGATTGAAATTGGAGTTTGAATTATTAGACAAAGAGAGAAGTGGAGAGCTTCTGTTAGAGGGCAAAAAAATGAAGGAAGTGGCGGTGATGAGGGAGAGATAGTCTTTAAATATTTTCCAATTGGCAAAAATTGCCAAATGGTCCATTTGCCTTTCTACCATTTTTCAATCAAGCCCCATAACTCTTCTTTGTTTCGATTGAGCCCTAACTTCTTTTTCTTTTACATAATTGATTTTAATATTAATCACCTAATTTATATATATTTATACGGTATTACAATCTTGGTAAAATTTCACCTTATTCTGACATCGGTGTAAAAACTTATGCCTGATTTTCAGTTAAGGACATTTTGGGGAGTGAAACCAAGTTCACCATGAAGGAGAGCTCGAATTCACTTGGAATTTTTTCCATAGTCTTATGGAGATAATCTAAGCCTACTGGTGATATTTTGGCTTTTTCCGATTTCGTTTGCAACTTTTGCATTCTTTTCAGTTAAGGACAAGTGGCTTTGTCACCTCAGTTTAAGCCATTTTCATAACTAAGTGTTATTTTCATGATTTGAAGAGCAAAATATGACTAAGTATGGAGAATTTTATGGCCTTGATGTTCAAAGTCCAAGTCCTGATGTCAGAAGGCCACTTCTTAGTCGAATTAGTTGATTTCAGCACAAAGGAAGCAACGAAGACATACTGAAGTGTGATAGGAAGAAGGAGAAATTGTTCATCTCCTATCCAGAAGGAAGATTTTCGTCTTCCATCTAGAGGGATGATGCCCTGGCATCCTCTTTTTCCACATTCCCAGTAGTTGGAAGCAATCAGAAGAAAAAAAGAAGCTTCACTGCACCTTCCTGGAAGCAGTCATCTACTAAAGAGGAGGAATTCGCCTTCTTCAGCAAGTCAAGCCCATTAAATGGAAGGCCCATGCCGCCCCGCATATAAAGGGATAAATCCCAAAGCTTCAAACAGATATCACTCATCTTAAAAACCAGCTCTTGTAGCTACAAACTTGCTCCGCACAAAAAACCAAGCTCCATGCTTATTTTCTCTTAGGCTCTGCGCCTTGTTCCCTTTGTTCATCACGAGTTCTTACTCGTTCTTCATATTTTTTTGTTTAGATCTTGTCTTTGGGCATCCAAACACTATTTTAGTGTTTTTCTCTTGTTTCAATCTTGTCTCCGGACATAAAAACACTGTACATATGTTTCTCTTTCAGCAATAACAATCAAATTGTTATTTTTCCAAATCTCAAATCTTAATCAAGAAGAAATCTCGTAGGCACCAATTCAGGAAAACAAGTTGTTGTGGATCCAATGATTACTCTAGCAAGAGATTTTTGGCGCAACAGCCCCATTGCCAACCTACCATTGAATACGATCAGAAATTAGATGTAAACATTTAGTAGCTCCTTTCTTTTGGTATATTTACCAAGTTAACCTTGTTCGAGCCAGGTTAGCCCACTTTGGGGGTAAAGCTCTCCCAACAATGGTTTTCTCCATTCATAAGACTCGAACCCGAGACCTTACTTAAGGGGAACAAGTGCCAAACCATTTAAACCAACCACTTGTTGGTAAGTAAGAACTATTAGAATTACTTTTAGCATTTAAAATATCAGTATTATTATAGTATATTTATACTTAAGGACAAAAGCTACTAAGGAATTAGGATTACTTTTCAATCTCCAAATGAACTTAGCAAGTAGAGCCTTATTGAACTCTTGAATACCTAATCCGCCCATAAAGGTAGGAGTAGTACATAAATTCCAATTGATGTGAGGAATTTTATTATTATCCTTCTTAGGATTTCACAGGAATTTTCTCATAATTTTATTGATAGATTTATAAACTTTTTTAGGCATGAGAAAAACAAACATGGTATAAATGGGCATAAAGTTAAGAACAACTTTAATAAGATTTACTCTACCCGCAAAGGATAAAAGCTTATTATACCAAAGATTAACTAAAGTTTGAAGTTTATAAATAAGAAACTTATAGTGCATATTGATATATTTTCCAGAAAATATTCGTAAGCCTGGATATTTTCTAGTTCAGTGATTGGTGGGGCCAACGACGGAGATAGGGGGCAGGGTGGGGCGACCGCCCCCCAGACTTTGAAAATTCCTAACACTATTGTGTATATATATTTGTACATAAATAGGACTATTTATAGTTTACCCCCCCCCCCCTCCCAAAAAAAAATTTTAACATAACAATTCCTATAGGTATAGGATCTTTTAAAAATTATTTTGTTTTATTTTACAATTCATCCCCCCAATCTTGACTATTAGGTAATCTAAAAACACTTATTTAAAGAGACTTTCCCCCCTTCATCGATTGGTCCACAAAGTCAAAGAAAAAAAAACTTTTAGAAAATTTATTGCAATCTTCCTGTTGAAATCCCAAGTCTTCAAGTCCCCAAGAGTTTAGCCTCAAACTTCATCAGAATCTATTTGTTATCTTGCTTTTTGCATCTCCAGGTACTTTTTTAACAATCTATTTACTTTAAAATTAGGGTTCTAAATTTGAATTTGTGTGAAAAATTGAAAATTAAAGTAATCATGATTTATGAGACAAATTTGTATAATCTGATACTTTAATTCTTTGTTTATTCAATCTTTACTCTTTAAATTAAATTATCGATTATTTTCAAAGTTTTCTTTGGTTCTAGTCAGTTGCGACAATACTGTTAGTCACTTAGTCTGTTACTATTTCTATTTTGGCAAAAAATATATCATATCATTGATATTCTCATATTCAATACTGTTGGTCTGTTGCTAAACGCCTAAACCTACATATTTAATTAGCCTATATTCTAATTTAGCCGATTATATGGCCAAAACAAATTTAGTCATCAATTCTACTTTATTTTTTTATTATTAATTTGTGTATTGCGTATTTTATTATACATTGATATATCAATTGTAGGATAAATGGGTAAAAGGAAAACTATAGATTCTTTTTTCAAGAAGGAAGTTAAATATTCACTAACAACTGAATCCTTTGCTACACCAAACTTAGAGCAAAGTCCTTCCGATAAGCAACCACATGTTGCTTCACCAAGCTTGGTGAAAGGTTCTTCTCGCAATCCAAGTACCAATGTTTCGAATGAACAAGAAAAAATTGATACTGCTCTTGTATATGACCCAGGATTGCGACCTCCAATTTGGGATTATCCAATAAATCAACGAGATGAATTTAGTCGGAAATATGTTAATGCTGGACCATACCGACATATGCTTACCAACTATCCGTATTCCGGAGAGGGTAACAATTGTAGAAGATTTCAAGCTTCTTGGTTTACATCATTTCATTGGTTAGAGTACTCTCCTGCAAAAGATGCTGCATATTGTTTGCCATGTTATCTTTTTACTGATAAACCATCAGAGCGACCTGAGGCAAATGCATTTATTGTCGAGGGATTTTGAAAGTGGAGGAAGATTGGTGGCAAAGATTGTGCTTTCTTGGCTCATGTTGGAAATGATCCTACTTCACCACATAATAAGGCAGTGAGATGTTTTGATGATTTCAAGAATCAATCACAACATATTGATAAAGTTATGGAAAAGCAGAGTTCTCAACAAATTGCAAATAATCGTTTGCGTCTTAAGCCTTCGATAGATGCAGTTCGATGGTTGACATTTCAAGCTTGTGCCTTTCGAGGCCGTGATGAACGTGCGAGCTCAAGTAACCAAGGTAACTTTCTTGAATTACTGAAGTTGTTAGCATCATACAATGAAGAAGTTAGTGGACTTGTGCTAGACAATGCCCCACAAAATGCAAAGTATACATCTCCTTTAATTCAAAAGGAAATTTTGCATGTTTTTGCTAATAATGTAAGACGGGTGATTTGTGATGAGATTGGTGATGCAAAATTTTGTTCGATTATGGATGAAGCTCGGGATGAATCTAAAAGGGAGCAAATGGTTGTGGTTTTAAGATTTGTTGATAATAATGGGTATATACAAGAACGTTTCCTTGATCTTGTTCATGTTAGGGATACTGCTGCACTCACTTTGAAGAATGAGATATTTGATCTTCTTTATCGTTGTAATCTTAGCCCTCAAAATATTCGAGGTCAGGGATATGATCGGGCAAGCAATATGCGTGGAGAATGGAATGGCTTGCAAGCTCGAATACGGGATGATTGTCCTTATGCCTACTATGTGCATTGTTTTGCTCACCGTTTAGAGTTAGCTCTTGTTGCAGCATCTCGAGAAGTAATTCCTGTCCACCAATTTTTCTCGAATTTGGGCTTCATCATCAACATAATTACTTCATCTACTAAGTGGCACGATGAGCTACAATCTGCTTAAGTTGCGGAGAAAGCTAATTCAATTGCTATGGATGAACTTGAAACTGGTAAAGGGGCTAATCAAGTTGGTACTTTGCACAGGGCTGGAGACACTAGATGGAGCTCTCATTTTAGTTCTATTTGCAGCTTACTCAGATTGTTTACTTGCACTCTTAAAGTGCTTACTGATCTTCTTGAAGGTGGATTGACATATTCACAACAAGGTGATGCTGCTTTTGCTTATGATTGCATGATGTCTTTTGAATTTGTTTTTATTTTACATTTGATGAAGGAAATCATGGGAATTACGGATCTGCTTTGTCAAGCATTGCAACTGAAATCTCAGGACATTGTGAATGCAATGAATTTGGTGTCCAGTACAAAGTCATTGATTCAGAATCTAAGAGATGATGGTTGGGAAGCTCTTTTGGATGCAGTAAAGACATTTTGTGGCAATCATGATATTGAAGTTCCCAATATGGACAGCCTTTTCTCCAGGAGGCGACCTGAATCTCGTCTTCAGAAAAATCCTGTAACAATGGAACAATACTATAAGGTAGATATATTCTTTGCTACAATCGATCGTCAATTACATGAATTAAATAATAGATTCAATGAACAAGCAGTGTAACTTCTCACTCTTAGTTCTGCTTTGGATTCTAGAGATGGTTTCAAATTGTTTGAAACTAATGTTGTATGTAGCCTTGTAGAGCAATTCTATCCTTCAGATTTTACAGAGCAGGAAAAAATTCAGTTAAAGTATGAGTTGCAGCATTATGGGCACAATATTTCAAAACATCCTGATATGCAAAATTTGTCTACAGTTGCAAAACTTTGTCATAAATTAGTGGAGACTGGAGAATCAAAAGTCTTTCATTTGATTTATAGACTGATAAGACTAATTTTGACCATTCCGGTTTCCACAGCTACTTCAGAGAGAGCTTTTTCAGCTATGGGTATTATCAAAACTAGACTTAGAAACAAGATGGAGGATGGTTTTTAGCAGATGCTTTAGTTGTTTACATTGAAAAAGAAATTGTTGAGAAATTTGATGTAGAAAAGATTATAGATGACTTTTATGCGATGAAAAATCGTCAAGTTCAACTTAAATAAGTAATGGAACATAGTTTTTCTTTAATCTAGTATTATTATTATATTGATTTTTCTATTTATCGTATAATGTTAATTTCTTAGCAGCATTACAAGATTTTTTGTTCTTCACCCCCCCCCCCCCCATGTTGTAATTCTTGGTTTCGTCCCTGGGTGGGACTTAAAAAAGGCTGCTTTTTTTGCTCTAAGAGAGGTATCGGTATTAGGGGAAAATGTAAAGCATTTAGCAAAATTAATATATTGTCCTGAAGCTAGGCAATACTGATTCAAAATAGATAACAATGTAAAACAGTTATTAAGATTTGCTTTAGCAAACACATAGCAATAATCGGCTTAGCTTAGTATAGGGACATCTAGTCCATTTTTTGAAGCTTTGAGAGTTTTAAAAGAATTATTAGACACAACATCCTGTAGAGCTTTTAAAAGAAAGTCAGAACAAAGGATGAAAAGGTAAAGAGACAAGGGGTCTCCTTGTCTAAGTCCACGATTAGGTCTAATAACATCTGACATAGTATTATTGACGAGAATTTTAAAGGAAGTGGTATGTATACATTCCATAATTAAGTTTACCCAATGTAAAGGAAAATTATAACAAAGAAGGCAATGTTTGACAAAGGACCATTCATTTTTTTATAGGCTTTTTCAAAATCAAGTTTTAGAGCAAAATAATTAGCTAATACATTATTGATTAGAAGAGATACCATTATAATACAGTTATCTATACGTGAAACATGTACTTCTTATCAATTGCCAAAGATTGTTTTTGAAGATCTAGAGCAAAATTATGTAATATATTAAGTATACTGTCCATTCCCGCCAAGTCGCCAACTACCTTCTAAATATATACAAATATATTAAATTATATATTATATTACATAAAGTTGGAAAGACCAAAATACCCTCAATAGTTTATAGGAATAATAATAAAACTAAGGTTGAAATGACAAAAAAACTAACCAAATAATGCTTTGAATTAATACGGTTGAAATAAACAGGGGTACAATGGTAATTTAACTCCTCAATCAGACATCTGGAGCAAAAATTATGTAATATTAAGTACTTTGTCCATTCCCGTCAACTGTCTTCTAAGTACACTGTACCCATTTTTTTTTGTCCACATTTCCTTTTTGGGAAGTCCCAATTTATTTGTCCCTTACCAAAAATAGATAATAAGTCTACTTAAATTCTCAAATTTACCCTCCAGTTTTCATCTATCATCATTGCATAAAATTCAAAAACCAATAAAGCAAAGGTCAAAATTGATAATCACCATCTTTCCCACTAATTTTCTTAAACTTTGTGCATTTTTGTGGTGGACAAATTTTGAGGGACGGAGTATATTATATAAAGTTGGAAAGACCAAAATACCCTTAACAGTTTTTAGGAATAACAATAAAACCAAGGTTGAAATGAGGAAAAAACTGACCAAATAGTGCTTTGAATTAATACGGTTGAAATAAATAGGGGTAGAAAGGTAATTTAACTTGAGTAATTATATATTGTATATATATGAAAAAACTGACCAATTAGTGCTTTGAATTAATACGGTTGAAATAAACAGGGTACAACGGCAATTTAACCTGAGTAATTATATATTGTGTATATATTTATAATAATTATACAAGCAGGGCGGCATACGCTTGCGTTGTAATCATCTTCTTATTAGGGCTAAAAGAGCATTACCTAAATTCTACTTCATCTCTAGGTAATTCATCAAAATAAAGCTAATATTCTACTCCTCCATCTCTAGATAATTCATCAAAATAAAGCTAATATTAATTGTTGTTTGAAATGTATGTTGATTATCTAAAAAAACAAAGTACGCTGCAGTCATTTTTTAATCTTAATTGCAATTGTTAAATTAGTAGACTCGGGTAGGTGGAAGAATTTGGCTTCTACATGAGGAAGGCCTAATTTTTTGTAATCAAGGAGCATGTATAGTTGTCGTAGGAAAATTGAATTAGTTGAGAGCATTTGCAGGAGCATATGTAATTTACATAATGCATCACAAAATGATTGTACTTAGCATGCTTTTGGAAATGTGGAAATATACTAAACATAAGCAACTAATAGAAACCTCAATAAAAAGGAACTCGAATGATAAATAAAAAAAAAATTTTGTAAAATAAAAGAGGACTAAGAAAATGTTAAATTTAAGTATCAAATAATATAATCAACACATAAATTTAGACTTGCCTCAAAATGTTGCGGTGAGAAGTGAAAGCTCTTCAGTTTAAGTTATGTCATCCTAAGGCGCTGCTAAATTAAATGGAAGGATCTTATCAACGTCCACCTGGAAATTTTAGGAAACAGAACGGAGTCCATGTGAAACCAATTCAGAGAAATGTTAGAGAAGAAGAAACCCACCCAAATAGAAATGAAGACGAAAGGAAAACAGAACTGGAATGTCAATAGTTTACCCATGAATCAACCATTATTCCAGATACATTTACAGCACGTTTGGTTCGACGTAATTGCAATTCGGTGCAGCCAAAATTCAGGGGTCCCCACCTCTTCCTGTGTTTGGTTCAATGAAATCCAATTCGGCGTAATTCAAATTACATGCAAAATACAGGAACTCCCGTAATTGCAAATCGGTGGTTAGACCACTGATTTGCAATTCGGTGCTTCACCGAATTCAAGTTTTGCTTTTTTTGACTATTTTGTCCCTTTCATTTTTGTTGAATCTCAACATAAGTGCTGTGGACAGAACAATTACAAAATTGATCCCAACCAATTTCAATCTTCAATTGCATTGAAAATCCAATAGAACTCACACCCAGTCAAAACTAAATTGAAAATCCCCAACAACCATGAACCAAAGTAGATCATAAGCATAGGGAAGTAATCATCAAGATCAAAATTGAAAATACCCAACAACAGCAATCTAAACCTTCAAATTCGCACAAATCTCAACCATGAACCAAAGCAGATCAGAGAGGAAGATCTCAACCATGAACCAAAGCATATCAAAGTAGCTATCATCAAGAACAGAATTGAAAATACCCAGAAACCTAAACCTTCAAATTCAAACAAAATCCCAAATCTCTTGCAAGAAAAAACCATGTTACTGTGAAACCAAACCCAAACCCGTAAACATATTGTAAAAATAAAAGAAAAGAAGTTTGTTAACAGGGAAAAGCATGAGGAAGAACGAGGGAGAGAAACCAATTTGCATCAACAAAGACGAGAAAAAGATGAGGGAGAAGGGAGGAAAATAAAGAGGGGAGAGAAACCCAATTTGCATACATCAACAAAAGCCGTAAAGAGAAGTATATCGTTTAAGATGAGAGGAAAAGAATAAGGGAGACCAGAGGAAAACGATGGGGTAGAAGAGAGAAAATAACGATATATATTTTATTGGTTTCAAGGGCAAAAGAGGTATTTTATACCCATTCCCTATCTATTAAATCCAATGAACCAAACTATGTAATTGTGTTGTGTGTCACATTCCCTCTTTTTCCCAATTCCCCCTAAATGCAATTACATGTTAATTCCCTTTCATTTCCCTTCAATTCCTTTATAGTGAACCAAACATGCTATTATAGCACCAATCCTTTGGAATTCGGGTAGAGGAGTTGAACCGGTAAATCCTAATATCCACACACAATTAATATGTAATTAAAACACATTTAATCATAAATATAAAAATAGTAAATTACAAAAAAGGGCAGTAGGAAAATTAAGGGAGGAAATTCATCGAGGGCCTTTTTAGTCACCCAAAAAGGCGAAGAAACAAAAAAAAAATAAATAAAAATAAAACCAAAAGGAGGCACCACATTAATCCTCAATTTGGTCTTTAAGTAATTTCCATAATCACTAAAAAATAATATATAGTATATATATAATAGATGTGATATTTCTAATAGACTCATGACATTTAATACGTAAGTGTGAAGATAAAATAATATTAAGAATGTAGTTTTGTTTGAATTGGTAGCTTATGGTAGTTCTTTTTTTAAAAAAATAAGGTTTTTTTTAATCGATAGTTTTTTTTTAAAATTGATATAAATGAAATTTAAATATCAAATTTACCTTTTAATATGAGTGGTTTACTTTCAATTGATATTTTTTATTTTTTTGTTTTTGAGTCTTTTAAGAATTGAGTTTGTCTCTGAATTAACTCATGAGACAAAACCAGTTACTCAATTTTATTATTCTTTTTAGTATTAGATTATAAGAATTCCCTTGTAAGATATATATAAATTACATAGTTTTTTTATACATGTACTAAGGATGAAAGTATTTTGTTTCCTATTTTTTTCATCAATATATAGTTTTTGTTTGTGTTATTTTTTTTTGCTTTTACTCATTTTTTATAATTACAAATTAACCCGATTCGAGCTGATTTTTCTTTTTCACTTTTATCTATTGCCGGTTTGCTTAACGAGACATGTCAACCTTTTAACCCTGTATGCACAGTCTATTAAACTCCATTAACAATGTATTGTATAGTTTTTCATAAATAAAAATATTAAATATATAATTAACTACGAAATGGGATATGTGTCAACTTTTTAACCTGATTGTGTAATCTAAGAATATAAGTTTTCATAAATAAAACATTAAATGTATAATTAACTATGAAATGAGATATGTGTCAACTTTTTAACTTGATTGTGTAATATAAAAACTCTACTAATGGTGTATGAAATAATAACTCATAAAAGAATTGATAAATCAGAGTAAACACACTTTCATGCATGCACATATATTGATGTGAGTGAGTTTTTTTTTTTGCTACTCATTAACATGATATTAAAATGGACTACTGATGCGCCAAAGACTTATCATGATCTTGAATGACAAGAGCAGGGGCTAAAAGGTTCAAGGAAGCATTATTGAGGCTCATTAGAGTTCATCTTGACGAGTTGAAGGCCATTGGAGTTCATTTGAAGCCCATTGGAGATCATCACCAAAGGAATATTCCCATCGATTCCAAGTTATGTACTCTACTTGAAATCGATGAGTATTAGGCCATTGGAGTTGTAATTTGACCATTGTGGGCTTTATTCTATTTTAATTAGCTATTTAGTTAGTTTAGATGACATTGGGTTGGGCCTTGTGTGACTAAGTTCAATCCTTGTTTTAAAAGGACTTGTTAATTTCCTTTTCCTAGTAGAATAAGGAGTAGGATCTTTCCTAGCTCTTTCCTTTACCCTTAGAGTTTAGGATTTTCTAGATCAGAACCCCCTCCCCCCCCCCCCCTATTGCCTATATATAGGCATCAACCCCTCTTGTAAACATAAGTTGAGTTGATTAATAAAATTGAGGTTTTCACCCAAATTGATTATCTTAGCTTCTTTGTTCTAGTTTGAGCAAAACTTAGGGTTCTTCAATCTTGTAGAGTCCTAGCAAACAATTAAGTTGTGATTCTTGATTGTTTGTGAATCTTGTGTTCTTGAGTTGACAATTGCAGGTCTAATTGAAGACTTAATGCCGACGAAAGAGGAGGAATCACCTTGTGAAGGTCATCGATCTACTCATCTAGAAGTTGAAGGAGTTCAAGTCGAGTTTGATAGATTTTCAAGGCTAGATTTGAATCTAAAACAACTAGATTCGTATCAACTACCATAATCCTATCCTGCTCATCTCAGAATTTGAACTCGGGACCTCCCATAAAAAGTCTCAAGCTTTAACCACTAGGGTGTCCCATTGGAAACAAAATTTCTAAGTGTTTCATAAGAAACTAACTTGAAACCTCAAATAAGAAGTTCCAAGCTTTAACCACTAGGGTGTCATGTCCCTAGGGGCAAAATTTTTTAAGTGTTTCATAAGAGGCTAACTAGGATGAACAAGGCTCAAATGACCTCCAGATATGAGTATTGTCAACCAGAAAAGATTGCCTATCTCATCATGTTGTTTTGGCACACTTAGGGCAGAATTATTGCTAAATATATAAAGGATATTACCAATGTCATGTTTTTTATATATTATATGGGTAACAATCCAATTCCAAATTAACTTCTGCACATGTTTGTGTTTTTCCACTTTGCACCCAGATAACTTTGCACTTCTAAATTATTGTTTTCTATTTAATTATTTTATCAGTTTAATTGAAAGTTCCCTACCCCATTCTCGTATTTCCCCTTATACAAAGGTTAATTCTCCTACGAAGTTTTTTAAATGTTTTACACCACATTTTTTTTTTAATTAAGTTACTTTATTACAGAAAAAAGCAGTAAAACTGCTGACCCATTACAAGCAAATTGCAGAAATGGGCAATGGCTAACATGGGCCAATCTTAAGGCCTTTACATGAACAGTTATCTCCAATTAAGGTATCTCTTGATTAAATGGGCTAAAATGGGCCATGCTTTAAGCTAGCATGATACTATTCTTTGATTAACAGAGCCATAAAGTGGAGGAAAGGGTGTTACCATTACAGTGTGTGTGTGTGTATATATATATATATATATACTAATATCACAAACATCACATGCATCATATATATCTATATCTCATCTAACATACATGTAATATATAGATTGGTTGTAATAGGTGAAATTGAGATGTATATATATAGCATGTTAATGTTACACGATTAATATTTTTATTCAAATTATTATAAAACATTTTTGATAGATGGTTGTAATGTGTTATCTTTTTTTTTTTGTCATATAAATAATGCTTTTAAACTTGAAGATTTCTTTATCTCTATATACCATCTAAATAGTTAAAATAGAAGTAAAACATTGCGCATGATGAAAATCAAATCCCATTTTTGCATATATTCGTTTGTTATGAATTATTATGATCTGTTGTCAATTACTATATAGCACATAAATAAATGTCAACATGTTTGAATTTTTTATGCATGCCATGCATCAATTTTCAATATTTTGCGTGTAAATGAAGAATTAATATATGTCAATTTTTTGACTATAGACTATACAAAGACTATAGTAGTTTCCTCGTCAGATTTCTTCCTTTTTTTTTTCTATCTTGTCTTTCACATATGGAAATTGACAAATTAAACTTCCAATAATATAGTATAGTTCTCAGTTTTATATTTGTAATAATAGCATTAAACATGGATCGAATTTTTAACAGCATAATAATGTCCATTTTCCCCCTAAACTTTCACAATATAGACATTTTTCCTCTACTGTTAAAAAAAAACGGGACATTTATCCCCTAAACTTTTAATTTGGAACTTTCACCCCCTAAATTATTAAAACTGAAACAATTTCTTCCATAAACTTTTAATTTGAAATTTTCACCTTCTAAACTATTAAAATCGAGACAATTTCCCCCGGCCATTAACGATTCCGTTAAGTGTCACATCAACATTTTTGGACCACTTAACGGAACTGTTAACGACATAAGGGAAATTGTTATGATTTTGATAGTTTAGGGGTGAAAATTTCAAATTAAAAGTTCAGGAGGAAATGCCCATTTTTAGCCAAAAAAAACCATGGATGACATTCAAATCCAAGTTTAGCACGTGTAAATACAGATGGGGTTGGCTTTGGGCAATGAAACAAGGTAAGGGATTAATTCATTAATCCATATAAAGTCTTTGTTTGATCTTCATCATCTTCTCATTTATAAAATGTAAACTAAACTTCTTACTTAAATAGTCTTAACTCTTAATACCAAGTAAAGGAGATTGAGATTCCGCGCCGCGCCATTTACGCCACTCAAATGTGCAATCCCCAATGGAAACAAAAAACCCTATTTAAAATACTCAATAAATTAAAACTGTGGAACTGAACATCTTTGGGCAAAAAAAATAAAAGAAACTGAACATCTAAATTCTGATATGTTGTCATTCTCAAATGGAAAATATTTTCCTAAACTGCAAACTGCAGCAATGGTCAAATTTAAGAAAAGCAAAAAGAATCTCATCAAGTCAACGTATATATACCATTTCAGAAATCTAATGAATCTAACAAGCTTGCAAGTTGTTGCAACAACAACAAAAAAAAGTCCTTCGGTAGAGTTCATTCCCAGCTATTTCTTTATTTTATAAGTTTAGGAGGGGTCCATCTCAAATTAAGGGCAACTTATTAACCTAATAACTAGTAAAATTTACTACAAATTTATTAGATTTTTAATGTGCATGAAACCTACCAACAAAAGATTACGATACAACTTCAATCTAGATATATATTATTATATACTCTCTTTTATTTCATAATAAGTGACATACTTATAAAATCAATACAATTTGTAATTAATAAGGGTGTTTAGTTCATTTCAAATACTTTTTTACTAAATTTAAGATGAGTTAATCATTGTCTTAATATGTGCGATATTGTTAATATGACACTTATTTTGGATCGGATGGAGTATTATCTTTAACTCGATGTTATTAATGAGGAAAGGAAAGTGACTTAAAAAAGGGTTTAAGTACCATTTTGCATTGTAAATTAGTACGGATTGACGTTTGATACTCTAAAGTTTTATTTTGAACTTATTGCACAATAATATTATATTTTTCAATCACGTTGCACCCTCCGTAACTGAGATGGAGGATGGTGCCATTATGTTGCTTACGTGGAATGCCATGTTGGACCAAAATCCCACATCTTATAAAAAAAATTCTTACACATCTTATTAGTAATTACTCACCCTATATATTATCCATAATCTATACTATCTATACTATATTAAAAAGTACGTTCACTTGTAAAACTTTTGAATCGCCCATTATACCCTTATTTTTCAAATATATTTCTTAAATGCCATTGTTTAAACTTTTATAATTTTACTCAACTAAAAACTCTATTTTTATTTAATTAAATCTAATATCTTTATGATTTTTACCATTTTACTATTTAAATTAAAAAACTTATATATATTAGAATTTTTTAAATATACAGTTACAGTTTTATTCAACTAAAAACTCTAATTTTATTTAATTAAATCTAATATCCTTATACTTATTTTATTTTTACCATTTTACTATTTTAATTAAAAAAACTTATATATATTAGAATTTTTTAAATATATTTCTTAAATGAAATTTTTTAAATTTTACAATTTTTTTTAGAAATAAACTTTTACAGTTATTCTACTAAAAAATCTATTTTTATTTAATTAAATTCAATATTATTATAAATATATTATTTTTACCATTTTAATTTTAAAAAAATTTGGGACTTTTTGTTAAATCTGGACCCATTTCAATTATAATATAAACTAATAAAAGTATTGTTAT